>APFE031719324.1:66401-132720 GCA_000404065.3 Pinus taeda | reverse complement strand
AAATCCCCATCCTTGTCTTCTTAGGAATATGGACATTGTTGAATTCTTTCTTCCATACCTTCACAAAATATTGATATGTAATAAACCGGCCATGTCCCTTAGCACCTTCTGCATATTCTTTGTATAAGTTGTAGATTTCTCATTTTGAAAATTATCTGGAATATGTATTTTCTCTCTATTTGGCATACACTCTCCATGCTTTGAAAAGAAATCTTTCATCCATGACATTGTAGTATTTGATAATGGCCCAGACTATCAATTATGACGTACTTCTGAATAAAATGTGGGATCCTTTTCCAAATTTTCTTGAATTCTCGAGAGACGAAAATTCCCAATCGAATGAAACATTTTGAAAGCTTTTCTATAGATAAATAAATACCCAATATGATAATCATAGCTTGACAGTGTAGATTGCATGCACCCAACTAAATATGAATTTTGCATGCTTTTATTCATTGACAAATATCTCTTCCTGCTCTCTAATGCAAATTTGAAATCCATATGTTTCAAGCAATATTTTTGACAACATTCACTTGAAATGAGAGCGCTGATAGAACTTCTTCTCATCATATTTTTTGCTCTACCCCTTGTATAACTAGAACATCTTGCATTGATACGAAAAGGTCTACTCCTACTCCTCGATACAATATTTCTTGGCAACATCTCCATCATTGGATCATCATTTGTATAAGGATTTTCATCATCATTAAGAGGAATGTTATCCACACTATGATCAGCTGTGCTTTTCAAATACTGACTTGGAAGATATTCTTCATCTTCCCCTTCTTTAGTGCTATTGTCATAGTCCTTAGAATTTGGACTGAATGGAAAATTTGACTCGATGTTTATTGAATATTCTTCCTCATGTGCATTATCAGTGCTACTCTCATAGTCCATAGAATTAGGACTACGTTGAAAATGTGATTGTTTAATTACTAAAAATGCTACATCCTGTCCTTTGTCACTGCTACCTTTATAGTCATTAGGATTAGGACTAAGTGCATCATCCTGTCCTTCATCACTACTGCTCTCATAGTCCATAGGATGGGGACTAAGAGGACACTGTGACACTCCATTCTTTTGTAATTTTTCATCATGCTCTTCATCACTACTGCTCTCATAGTCCATAGGATTAGGACTAAGTGGACATTGTGACACTCCATTCTTTTGAAATTCATCATCACGCTCTTCAGCACTGATAGTCTCATAGTCCTTAGAATTAGGACTAAGTGGACACCGTGACACTCCATTCTTTTGAAATTCGTCGTCACGCTCTTCAACACTACTGCTCTCATAGTCCTTAGAATTAGGACTAAGTGGACACCATGACACTCCATTCTTTTGAAATTCGTTGTCACGCTCTTCAACACTGCTGCTCTCAGAGTCCTTAGAATTAGGACTAAGTGGACACCGTGACACTCCATTCTTTTGAAATTCGTCGTCACGCTCTTCATCACTGCT
Source organism: Pinus taeda (assembly GCA_000404065.3). NCBI lineage: Eukaryota > Viridiplantae > Streptophyta > Pinopsida > Pinales > Pinaceae > Pinus > Pinus taeda. The sequence goes on along the minus strand of APFE031719324.1, from coordinate 131,259 downwards.
GCTCTCATAGTCCTTACAATTAGGACTAAGTGGACACTGTGACACTCCATTCTTTTGAAATTCCTCATCACGATCTTCATCACTGTTGCTCTCATAGTCCTTAGAATTAGGACTAAGTGGACACCGTGACACTCCATTCTTTTGAAATTCCTCGTCACGCTCTTCATCACTGTTGCTCTCACAGTCCTTAGAATTAGGACTAAGTGGACACCGTGACACTCCATTATTTTGAAATTCTTCGCCACGCTCTTCATCACTGCTGCTCTCATAGTCCTTAGAATTAGGACTAAGTGGACACCGTGACACTCCATTCTTTTGAAATTCGTCGTCACGCTCTTCATCACTGCTGCTCTCATAGTCCCTAGAATTAGGACTAAGTGGACACCGTGACACTCCATTCTTTTGAACTTCGTCATCACCCTCTTCATCATTGCTGCTCTCATAGTCCTTAGAATTAGGACTAAGTGGACACCGTGACACTCCATTCTTTGGAAATTCATCATCACGATCTTCATCACTGCTGCTCTCATAGTCCATAGGATTAGGAATAAGTGGACACTGTGACACTCCATTCTTTTGAAATTTGTCATCATGCTCTTCATCACTGCTGCTCTCGTATTCCTTAGAATTAGGACTAAGTGGAATCTGTGACTCTTTATTTATTTGAAATTCTCCATCCCCTCTTTCACCAGTGTTGTTTTCATAGTCCTTAGAATTCGGACTAAATGGAAGAATTGAATTTCTATTCATAGTGGAAGAATTTCTGTTATATTCATCAATATGAATAGAGTTGTTACGCAATGAAAATGTTGATGTTGTACAAAGCAAAACTTCACTATCAGGAGAATCCATCCCTTTCAAATAGAAGAGGTTGAATGATACAAATGCAGAGTCTCTTAAAGATATTATATAGCTTAGAGAATGAAATTTTCCCTCCAAAAGGTTTCGCCAAAATATTTCCCTCTAAAAATTTTGTGAGATTTATTTCTCTTCATTATTTTATTCTACAATTTATTGAAAAATGTAAACTAAATTTTTTTATGAAATAAATATTTAAAGTTAAAATTGTAAACTAAAACTTTTGCCTAAATTATTTTAATAGTTAAAGTATATAATATTTACTAAACAATTGAATTTTTTTTTTTTTTTTTTTTTTTTTTTTTTTTTTTTTTTTTTAATACATTCTAAAACAAATTCATCCCACATTCACCCCTCTGTAAAAACAATTCCATAATATTCTCTTTATCATAGTTTCCTATATCGCCATAAAAAAATTAACATGTTAATTTTTTTTTAAAACAAATTAATCCTATATTAACCGTACGGTAAAACATCTCCGTAATTTCACCTATATAATAAATTCCATTATCACTATTACTCACATCACATCAAGGTTTTCTGAGGTTCTTTGAAAGACTTGGAGCGAATTTGTGGAGTAGCTACATTGCTATCAACAACATATTCGATGGAGAATTCTCGCAATTGAAAAGTTAGTTAATTTTTTTCCTTGCAAATTTTAATAATAAATAAGTTTAATAAAGTTTAATTTTTTTTTTTTTTTTAATTAAAACTTTTTGCGGGCCAAATTTACCCACTATGTCCGTTGTGGGCATGGTCGGCCCAGTAAAGTTCACGCGGCCAAACGGGCCCAATCATGCTCATGGCATCCAAACAGACTCGTAGTTTAGAGGCGATGGAGATGGCTGGCCCACCCACCAGCAAGGTGGCAGGGCGATTCTTAGAATTGCCCCGCCACCTTGCAGGGGGAGGGTTATCGGGGTGCCGAGGGTAGCCCTACCACCCCGCAGGCCGTTGGGTTGGCTCAGGCTGAGGATGGGCGGAGGGAAGTGGTTGGGCTGCTATGGTGGGCTAGGGGGCCGAACCCAACAGATGGCTTGGTTGGCCAGCCGATTTTCAGGGGGAGGCGGCAGGGCGATGAATTTTTTTTATACTTTTTTCGAAATTGTTATTATTTATAAAATTAATTATCATTTATTGTTTTTGTTGTTAATTTAAGTTAATATGTTTTCGTCATTTACTGATTTATGTGTTTTTTTTTCTTCAGGAAAATGGCATTAAAGAAGATTTCTGTGAATCTTTTTGGACCAAAGACTCTTAAAGGTGGATCTTCAAAAAACATTGGTGAACGAACTCCACCTGAATTTATCGCTACAAATCTTTCAAGTCCCTCAAATGATAAGAAGATGATTTCATACTGGAAGAAATCAAAAGAAGTGAAACTTCCATAAAAAATACAGTATGTAAAAGAAAGAGAAAGCCAAAATGTGCAGATATATCTATATATTGATATACCTAATGATAATGGAATTTATGACGTGATGGGAAGAGTCATAGACATGTGTTCGGTACTGGACAGTGAAGTTGTTTACATACTTACAAAATCGCCTAAGTCACATGAAAGGATTAAATACTAGTTATCATATTCATTGTATGACACGAGAGAGGTATCTACGAAGTTGTGTAAACAAATTGTAAATGAGATGAAACAAAATATCGTAAGTATTGTTATTTATATTTGTGTTTTGCGTTCTTGTAATTGTCTCACTATATTTTTTTAACTTTGTTTTTATTGACATATGATATTTTGTTTGGCAGAATTTTGTTGAAAGTTGTTCAATTAGGTTGGGAGGCATTCATTTTATAGAGCATGATATTATGAAAGTTGTTAGCAGTTTATACTTAGTGTCAAAAGAAGATATGGCAAACAAGCAAAATGTAGTAATTGATGATGCTACAAAACTACATCCGAGGGATGAGGAAAAAAGGCCTCTAGTGGATAAATCTAGCAAGGGTAGAAAAGTTACTTTTGAAGGCGAGGAAGTTGAAACTGGAAATGAAGAATATGTTGTCGTTATTGAAGAAGACATTGGAACTGAGAAGAGTCGTAAAAGACCAAAACTAACAATACCCAAGAATAAATATGTTACAGTTAATGATGAGCATGTTATGTGGAAGAAAAGTAAAGTTGAACATTTTGAAGTAGTCATTACCAACAGTCAAGAACCTAGTGAAACTTCAAAAGAAAGCAGATAAATCATTACACTAGGAGCTTATTTAGAGGATAGCATTATCAAAACAAAACAAAATTCCATTTGACAGAATTTGACAAAGAGAAACTTAATTGAAGGTGGTGGTACATTTCAACTTAATGTCAGACAAATCTGTAAGGCAAGTGAAGGACAATGTCAATATCAAAATCAGAAAGCCACATCATCTGCATGTTCACAACTTGAAGACATTGATGAGGTACAATCCATATGCTCATGTGGTTAGTTATGTGCTTCTTGTTGATCCAGTTAAGTTCCCAACAAAGAAGCATTTGATAAGTCAAAATGTTTTGAATAGAATTATTATGTGCTTTGGGGAAACCATTCCGTAGAAGTTCAAAGACAATTGATAGAGGAATATCCCAATAACTCACGTTTTGAAACAATGAAATGTATCATTTATGCTAGTTTATCAGATATAGAAGCAAATTTAGTGGCATGGGATCATAATTCAGATAATGAATATAGGATGTCTATGACTTTCATCCAAAGAGTTAGATTTATTCATAGTGAATTTGAAGAAAAATGTGGTGGGGATAGGATAAATGTTACTGTAGATTTCCAAAAGGAATGTTGTATTGAAATAGGCTATCCAATTGAAGAGAAAATCAATTACAAAGGTGGAAAAGGTGGAAAATTTAGTGATTTATTCAAAGGTGTTGATAACATTTTCCAGTGGGCATTTAAAACTGGAGAGATATGGGAGTTGATTAATGACACTTTTAGCATGTGGGAGAACATTAGCATTAAAAACCAGAAGGTTAAAAAGTCTAAGCCATTGATATGTAGCAACATTAAATCAAGTCCTGAAATGAAGCAGCTTCCAGAAGATATGACTATCACACCTTGGAGAGCATTGCAAGGAGTGGAGGATGAAAAAATTGTCAAAGTAATATTATCTCATGTGAGGTCACTGGAATTATCATTGGAGGAAATGTCTGAGGAATTTCAAAAGTAATTTTGTTGAATTATTTTTATTTATTTATAGATTATAATTTTTTTTTAAATATAACATATTGTTCTTGGTAGTATTTGTTATACATATCATTATATTAATTTTTTTTTTAATTTATCTATGCAATCACAAAGTTTACATGAAAATTCAAGGACAAATGGTCAAATTGTTGAATGAAGATAGTTGGGATGATGTTGTATGCAACTATCCAGATTCAAGTTCTACATCAACATTAAAAAATATATATATCTTGCATTTAAAAAGGTATGTTGATTTATATATTCATTTTTATTCATTTGTGTACTATTTTTAGTTTATAACTTACACATATATTTGTTTATTTTATAAAAGATAAAGAAGGATGATAATGGAGCACCAGATAGTTTCAGAACCTTTATTGAAAAAATAAAGATCGAAAGACTAAAGAAGCAACATATTAAGAATGTTGAACTTGATCCAACTCTTACTCATTTCATTTGGAATGGGTTAGACACTATTCAATATCAAGTAATACAAGGTAACTTTGAAGACATTGCTAAACTCATACCAAAAAGGGATTATGTCTTAGTTATTGCAGATATTCCCCATGGTTTCAATATTTCAAACATTGACTATGATAGTGACCCTTATACTTATCAAACTCTTAGTAAAGTGGTTGTGGGATTTCTAGAAGTCACGTCATCACCATTATGGAGATTTGTAACATTTCATTCAGACACATAATTGGCAATGTTATTATCAAGCTTCAAGGGTAAAACAAATTCAAGGATGCAGTTTACATGGTAAGACGTTTAAAATGTATATTTGATTAATGTTGAAAAATTCATTTATGTACAAGTTAATTAAACTTTTACTATTTCATGTTACAGGAAAAAGTCAAATCTTCTTAACCGTGAAGATCAACTATTTATAAATGATTGTGAGTTAATCCATATTGATAGTTGGGCAAAAGATGATAGCTATATGTCTATGATTTTTAATCAAGTAGATGGAAAGAGTCATAACCAAATACTGACTTATGATGTTGTTGTAAGAAAACTAACATATGAAGACAAAGAAGCAAAATGAGAGATAGTTAACATTTATCAAAAACCACAGTTATTGATTAACTATCTTATAGACATATGTTCAAATGAAGGAAATTGGGTTTAGGATTTATTTTCTGTTTAAGGTAAGTTTTATTATATGGATTTGAATTTCAATATGTTATTTCTTAATTAATATGTCATTCTACTAATTTACTTCATTAGTTCTTTTGTGCTTGATAATTAGGTACAACACTAGCATGTTGCCTTCAAAAAGCAAGAAATTGCATTGCAATTGATAAAGATCCAATACAGTGCAATTTCATTCAGCAAAGAATTAATGCTCTTCAATTTCTTCCAGATGCAATGCAAGAAATTGGGTTGAAGAAAGGAGACTTTAGTGAATCACGTGTGACAAAAAAGGCAAAAGAACCCCAACTACCATTACACGAAATGATTGGAAAGGCATACATTGGGAGATTTGCAGATATCAAAGATCCATTAGAAGAGGAAAATGAGCAAAATGAAGCAATAAATATTGTGGAAGAAGACAATGATGAAACTCTAGAAGACGAACAGTTTAGATTACGTGACATTGGAAATCAAGCTCATTTTTTGTAACTATTAATTAGTTATACTTGTAATGTTTTGACTTTGACATTTATGAGAAGAATATACACTCAATTAAGGTTGTTATACGTTCAATATTTGTATTATGTGATTTTCACATTAATTTTTATGTTAAACATTATTTTTTGAAAACAAAAAAGTGATTATTATTTTTTGACATGAAATTCATTAAAAAAAAAAAAAAAAAACTATTATTTAACCATTTTTAGTTAAAAGTTTCCTATAAAAATTGTGATTTTGACATGTCATTTCTAGCAAAAAATTATCAAAACGTGTAGTTTTTTAGTTATATTTATGTTCAAAATGGTTATTTTTATGTCAATTGTTAAAAAATGTTGTTTTTTAGAGACAAATATTTCATGTGGATTGAAAAATTAATTAACGATGTATAAATATGTAGAATATCGAAATTCAAAATATCGACCTTCTTCTTTAGATATGCAAAACAATAAAAACCTCACTACAAAAAAAAATAATATATATATGAAGAAGAATACCTCTTAAAAAAATTATTAAATTTAGAAAATAATTATTTAGATTTCATACATTAAAAAAAAAAACACCTTTTAAAAAAAGGGTCTGGTGTAGAATTACCATTTTTTTAAATCAGCATGAAAATCACTACCATTCTAAAACGCAATGTACATTAAAAAAATTATAGTGCCAAAAACTATGCTCTAAAAAAAATGTGTGTTCTGCATCACCCCTTTTCAAAATCGGGTCTCTTTTTTGCTATCTCTATGAAACAAGTAACATTATTAGTTCTCGTTTCAAAGTTTACATTGTTTAATACAGATAGTGGGGTTTTTAGCTGAGGCTTTCCCCTAAGTATTTTATGTGTTTCATGTGCATTGATTTTGCTTCTGGTTATATGTGTTCTACTTAATCTTACTCAAATCTATTAAGCTTTTGCAAGTTTGATAGTAGAAGTAGATTGTAGTATTTTGCTTTGGTATATTGCATTATCAAGTTAATCTATAGTCAAATTTTCTACATAGATCTCAGAGGTAAATTTGTAGAGAATTTGCAGGAAATTCTACATGGTATCAGAGCAAAGGTTATCAGAGCTATGAACAGTATACAAAGAAGAAAATTCGAAGTTTGAAGTTTGGAGTTGCAGGTGCAAATTGAATTCATCTCATACTTCAAGGTTGGTCAATGGCGTTTTATGGCTTGAGACTCGAGTATGCCTTGGATGGCAGCTCGAATTACATAGCATGGAAAGATCGCATGGAGGTTGTATTAGAAGACAACGACTTGAAGAATTTCATTGATCAAGAAGTCCCAAAGCCAGGTTCAACTAATGCACAAGAGTTGGTTGAATGGAAGAAGTGTGTGGCGAGGGCGAGACGGATCATCCTTGAGGGAGTTCGATACCATATTGTCTCGAGTCTCCATGGGAATGATACTCCATATTCAATGTGGAAGACATTGAAGGACCTCTACCAAAATAATAGTGACTAGAGGAAATTGGCGCTCAAGGATAAGCTTCCAAGAATCAACATGGAGAACTGCGATACTATTTCCACATATCTGAACAATCTCACCACTTGCAAAGATGAGCTTAGCAGTGTGGGAATAACTACTGCTGATGATGATATGGTAAGCCTCGTTCTCCTTGGCCTTCCAGAGAGCTGGAATAGCTACCAGGACTTTGTAAATGGAAGAGAGAAACTGTCAGATCAGGAATGATTGTGGTCGAATCTCATGCAGGAGGAGATCAGGAGGGTCACACGAGATGGTTCTTAATCCAAGGATGATGAAGAAAATCTGGCCTTAGCAAGTAAGGCAAGGAAAGGGAAGGAGAAGGATTCTCATTCCAAATTGAATTCTTCTCATGGAGGGAAGAAGGTTGACAAGTCTAAAGTGAGATGCTTTAATTATCACAGATGGGTCATTATGCAACTAATTACCCATCGATGAAGTCCAAGAAGGGATCCTCGGAAGGATCTGAAGGTGAGGCATTGGCCTCTCAGTTCAAAATGGAGTTCACCCTCATCGCATGCATGGTGTCTTCGATGATGGGTTGTGGTTGGTTTCTTGACAGTGGAGCCTCATTCCACATGACCGGTGATAAAAGTTTATTCAGTACCTTGGAGGAGAAAGACCTCAAGATGTACATAGAGATGGGTGACAATGAAAGGTATAATGTTTCAAGAGTGGGCATGGTTTCTTTTCAGATGGATCATGGAGATCTTATCACCTTGACAGATGTGAAATATGTGCCTGAACTAAAGAAGAATTTGGTATCGATCACAATGTTGGAGGACAAAGGCTACGATGTTGTCTTCAGTAAGGGAAAGGCTTTCCTTAGACACATCACCACGAGACAAGTGAAACAGATCGGTTCACGAGTCAAGAACCTGTATGCTCTTGAGGTTCAAGATGCATGCAAAGCCTTGAGGAGCAAGGAAAATGTTAGAGACTTGGTGGTTGAGAGGGAGTGTAAATTTCCTCTCAACATACAACCCTAGAAGAATTCTCAGACAATTGTAGAGGAACCACAATTGGAGATGCTGAGAGGAGACTGAGTGGAGGCATCCACTCATGCAGAGACCTCCAATAGGGGGAAATTTTGAACCAAGTAGGCATAGGGATCACATGCAGCCATACCTACAGGTGTGAGGTGGGGCGATGTGAAGTGATAGTCCCAAGAAATTGAAATTGGGCAGAGTCCATTGAGATATTTTATCTCATGGATCGTACCTTGCTACGGGAGCCCAAAGTACATAGTACCGAAGGAATCGGTGGGATTTATGCAGTCAAAGATCAAAGTGACAAAGGATAGAACAGTAAGATACTGAAGAGCGCGTAGAAGGATTAACAACAATGCAGAAAGGCAGAGTCAACAGAAGCGCAAAGTTTTCAGTCGACAGAGGCAATAGCAGTCAAAGACTTTGATAACAGATGCATCATATTGATTCAGGTTGGATGTTTTTTTTTGTTTCTGGAGATTTCTAGAGCAACAACACTTGAGAGAAGTGTTGCATGCAGAACATTTCAAAGTTTCAGGATCGAGATCGAGTTGAATTCCTTTCTTGTTGAGAGGGAGTGTTAAAAATAGCAACAAGAAATGATAAAAATAAAATCCAATGTATTCCAATTTTAATTTGTCCTTGAATTAAAATTGTGAATTAAATTCGAATTTAGTCTCACCAGCTACTTGAAAAATAATTAATTAATTCATCTTGAGTTAATTAGTTGGAGGAATTCAAGTTAGAAGTTTTTCTGAAGTCATGCAATAGTTATCCCTTAAGGTAAGGAGATTATCCCTTAATTAAGGAAATAAGCTTGAGTTATATTTGAGTTGTAATTAGTTAGCTCAGTTTACTGAGTTAAGTCCAATTAAATTAGTTCCAAACTGTTTGAGGAACTAATTGTGAGTTCAGTCAATTAATGCATGCATGCATTCAACTAGTATACTCTAGGTAACTGAAGATTCTCTCATTAGTAACTCATGCATGTCTATTCAGATAAAGACCCGATTGAGCTAAATGTCAAGGATAGGTTACTATCAATTGCATGAGTTTTCCTATAAAGGAAACTCATCCATGCAGAAGGAACAAGTTTCTTTGAGGATTGCACAGTTTTACAGGGTGTGAGAACAATGTAAGTGATCAGCGTTACACTTGGTAATAGTAGGATCACCCAGGAGAAACAACGCAAGGAAATAGGCAGCTTGGAGGGAAGAGGATAAGGTTTGTGAGAAGCCTTGTTTTCCAGTGAGCATCCAGGAAGATTGTACTAAGAGTTGGTTAACTATGAAAGCTAAGGATTTGTATAATTCTGATGTATTTCCACCTTGTATGATAATACGGATAGTGGGGTTTTTAGCTGAGGCTTTCCCTTGAGTATTTTTTGGGTTTCATGTGCATTGATTCTGCTTCTAGTTATATGTGTTCTACTTGATCTTGCTCAAATCTATTAAGCTTCCGCAAGTTTGATAGTAGAAGTAGATTATAGTATTTTGCTTTGGTATATTGCATTATCGAGTTAATCTATAGTCAAATTTTCTACATAGATCTAAGAGGTAGATTTGTAGAGAATTTGTAGGAAATTCTACACTTACTGGCAAGAGCTATGTCAGAAACCCAGAATATGGATGGCCCTCAGCAAACCCAACAATCTAAACCGACCCTCAAGGATATTTAACGGGAAATACAGGAAGTACACATGCAGTAGTACCATCAGAATGTCCACCTTGGTTGCATGGAAAAATAGCTACAAAGTCTGCAACAAATGAAATCCCAGGGTTGAGTACAAAGGACCCAACCCCAGTAGAACCATTTAATGCTTGACTACCAAAAAGTCATGAAACTTTTATAAGTTCCTGATGTTTTTTGTTATTTTTATGCTCTGGTCGGAAAGCATTTACATTGTCAATAGTACATATAGATGGGTGATAGATATGGTAGCCTATAAAGCTTGGATACACATTCTCAAATTGTTTATGTTTTGGACAACTTATGATGTTAATCAGTGACCAATAGACCTAATTTCCTTCAGGCAGGTTGAGGCCACTAGACATATTTTTTGTAACCTACCTTACATATTATTAATAGAAAGATATTGCCAAGCTTACAAACAAACAAAAATAACATCTTTCTCTTCAGTGTTGTTTTCCCCTGCTTTGGGCGTATGTTAGTTTTATATATTAACTATGAACATTTTTTTTAAATGTTGGTGATTTTCTTGCTAATTTCGAAAAGTTTTGATGCAACATCAACCTTTTTTTTTTGGCTTATTTTTTACATTTTAATTTTTTTATGTCTTAAATATGCAAAAAAATAAATTAAATGTTGGTCATTTAACCATATTTCAAGTTGTCGTCTTCTTCTTCTTGAGATGTTTGTTTTTAAGGGTTTTTCAAGCTTGTATTTTTTTCTTTGATTTGCTTTTTGATAATGAAAATTTCAATTTTTTTTGCAAAGTTAAAAAAAATAATAATAATAAAAATAATATTTTGAAGTTATGATTTTTTTATATATTTATGTATGAATGATTAATACTTCAATACACATAAAATAATTGTCACTAAAAATAAAATAATTTTAAACAATTGACGAAACAATACACATTTTTGCATATATATAATTAAAAAAATACACATTTAGAGACATTTTCGCTAAAAATGACATGTCAAACAAATCATTTTTATGGAAAAATTTGAAGGAAAAAAAAAAAGAGCAAATTTTAGGAATTTTTTATTCATTATATATCCAAAAATGATAATATTTGAAGTGTTTTTCCAAAAGTGATGATTCACATAAAACATCAAGCACAAGTAACAAGAAAAAATGTTAAAAAGCAAATAAAAAAATAATTTAAACAAAAAAAATGGTAAATAAAAAATAAAATAGAAAGATAAAAAACATTAAAAAATAAAAATAAAAAACATTTTAAAAACAAAATGGCAATATATAATAATGATTAATATATTAAACAATTATTAAAAAATTTAAAAAGTATAAAAGTTAAAAAAATTAAAAAAAATTAAAAACATTATTAAAAATTTTTAAAATAAAAATAAATAAATTAAGGAAAAAACACAAATTAAGATAATTAATTTCATAAGGGGGATGGCAGCTGGATCGAGGAGTCGAGGTGATGAGCTCGAGGGTTTAGCAGGGTCATAGGCCGGTCAGAGGGCCGATTGGGCCACAGCCTAGGGCCCATCAGTGAACGGGAGTGGTAGGCAACGGAGGACCACCTGCGAACGGGATCGAGAATGACGATGGCTCTTCTGGATCCGGTGGACAGCGTCAAGAGGCAGGGCAGGTGGAGGTCGGAGTATAGCAATAAGGCGACAACTGGAAGTCACCAGGGTAAAACACTGTAAAAAGATTTACCAAAGTAAGGTGTCTGATCTACTGGCTGACAACGTTTTCTCACTGATCGTCAACAACCTATGACCTCCGCCGTAACCATGGTTAACTCCAATGAATCTATCGACCTAGAGCCTGCTCTGGAGGACATTCTTTCCGTTTGGGGGAAAGACCCTACTGCACAAAATATAGAGTGTTATTTTGGATCGTTTGAAACCCTAGGACCAGCTCCCTTTTCACCGGAAGCGCTAAAGACCATCCTGCAGCTCTTTCAGCAGTCTAAGAAATCGGAAGGAAGCGCTCCGCATCATCAGTTCGTCAAGGATTAGCAACTACCCAGTAAGCAGAGCGACGCCGAGACTCCTGCAGGCCTTCGAGGTAGCAAAGACAAACCCTCCTCCATCGGCTTGGTCCTCTCTGGAGGGTTAGAAGATATAGTGATCCTAGGCTCAAGCATAGGTCAAAGGACTGGGAAGGTTTTGGGAAGACCCGCAGCAGTTACCAGAACCTCTATTGGCAAAGACCAAGGAAACCCTAATTAGGAAGGCGAGCGGAAGGAGCAGGGTTTCGAGGGTACTCAGGACCCACGAGAAATCAACATCGGCATAGATCTGGGGGCACAGGTAACAAATCTTCCTTTTTCTGCGTCTTTCATCCATTCTGAAGGGACCTCGGTTCCGACCTCACTGGAGACAAGACCCCCTCCTCTGTTATTCGATCTGAACCGGCAAGGTATAACAGAGATCAATGAGGATCTAAGAGTTGAGGATTCAGGAGCCCGAAAGAAGGGAGAGAAAAGGAAAACGCAGAGGCCGATTAATGCACAGGACATAGAAGGGAATTTGGTGTTGGGCATGGATGTACAGATAGATGAGGCCCTGGAGCTGGCAGAATGCACATTGGTAGGCAGGGCAAGGGGAAAAAAATTCTCCTCCACTTTCATTCACTCCTGGGGGGAACGGAACTGGCAATCGGACCTCATCAAAGGGTTCTCGGTATCGATCCTTGCCAAAGGTTGGTTTATGGTGCGTTTCGAGCATAAAGAAGCAGCAGACTGGGTTGTCAATAGACACTGGGCTTTCGGGAACATTCTGGTTCTCTTCAAGAAGTGGAGTCCGCTGTTCGATGCAATTCATGAGAAAACTGATGTTTTCCCAGTATGGGTAAGGGTTCCAGGGCTTCCATCATTTCTTTGGGTCGAGTCGGTCTTCAAAGCAATCGGGAACAGACTAGGTAACTTTCTGGAAGTTGACATGACCTTCCTGCAAACACATAACAAGGCAATGGCAAGGATCCTAGTCAGTTTAAATCCGAGCAGAGGGCTAGCTAAGAAAATAAACCTCCAGTATAAAGACTTTGTCTTTGAACAGATCTTGGATTATGAACACCTGCCCTTCCGGTGTCACAGATGTCATGTTTACGGCCACCTAGCCAAGGAATGTCCATTGGGCAGAAGGCGGAGAAGATTTCAGAGGACAAAGGCACATATGGAGACGGAACCCCATCCAAACCTTGCTCCTCCGGGAAACACGAACGTTGTCTTTTAGATGGAAAGAGAAATGTTACCAGCCCCTCAGCAGGAGAGACAGTCACCGAAGGATGCATCCCTGGATCCTCCTTCCAGAATGGAAGTAGAAGAAATCGAGCTCGGGAACGCAAATCCTGTCCCGGAGCCCATCGAAGAATATAAAATTGTTCAAAACCCCAATTTCGGCGAGGACTCCAAGGGTATGAGTCTAGATCCTTTAATCTCTCCTAATCTCATTTCTGATTCCTATGTTAACTGTCTGGTTCCTGAGTCTATAAATTGTATGCCTGATATCATTAACTCAAATGTAAACATAGATGGGAATAATGTAGAATCTTGCATTGAAATCATCTCGGCTGCTATTCCCTCCCTAGATCTAAATTGTGAAGGGTGTTCTTCTGAGCCTCCTCCTCTGGTCCCTCTCCCCACCTGCCCCTATAACCTTAGATATTTGGACCACAAGTCTGATCCCCTAGATTCGGTGGGCGCCATAGATCAATCCCTCCCCCAGAGTCAGGCTAGGAAGAAAAGGGGTAGAAAATCCAATCTTTCCATGGCCCAAGTAAAAGCAAAACATGATGTGGCCGATGGGAAGAAATTGTCGATCCCTGGGGCACTTAGAGCGGTGCAAGGCCCCGAAAAGGTTTCAAAATGATCCTCACATCATGGAATTGCAGGGGTTTAGCCAGCAAACCCAAAAAACTGGCTCTCAGGGAGATGGTTTTGAACTCCAAAGCGGACATCCTCCTACTTCAGGAGACCTTGGGGAATGGAATTGAAGTCGAATCGGCTCTTTCCGCCCTCCTTCCAGATTGGAAATTCTCAGCTATTGACTCTTCCGGTCACTCCGGAGGGCTGGCCGTTGGATATAGAGAAGGGCGAATCAAGATCAAGAATCAATGGGGCATGAAACTGGTGATGGGAATGGAAATTAAATCCCCAGATTTTGATTTTCCAATAACAATCCTAAACATCTATGGCCCATGTCAAGGAAGGATGCCTTTTTGGAATGACTTAATGATAAATTCGATAGTGAAGAACAATCTATTGGTGATGGGAGGAGATCTTAACTTTTCCTTAGGAAGAGCGGAGGCCTGGGGACCCTCGGCTAGGGAGGATTCCTTAACAGATTTCTTCCAAAATCTCCTCTCTACTAATAAATTGATTGATGTAAACCTCATCAAGCTGAAGCCAACTTGGAGGAACCGCCGTGTAGGAGAAGCAAGGGTGGCAAAAAGGCTAGATCGATTTCTCATAAATGAAGACCTGTCCAATTTGATTCCAATATTCCGGCAATGGGTCGAAGAGGGGGGGCCTTCAGATCACTCTCCAATTAACTTGGATCTCTCTAAATCTCCACCCAAGCCACCAGCGCCCTTCAAGTTTAATGCTGCATGGCTGCAAGAATCCTCCTATAATCTGCTTTTCAAGGAAACATGGATCCACCCTGACAGTCGATCTTCTGAGGATAGAGGATTTCTGTTTATGGAGAACCTCAAAAGACTGAAGAAAGCAACAATTTCATGGACGAAGGACAGGAAGGCAAAACAGAATGAGGAATTTAACCGGATCAGTGAGGAGCTCCAAAAGCTGGAGAGTATAGAGGGGGATGGATATGTGTCTCAGGAATCAAAAGACAAAATCATTCATCTCGAGAAGCTCAAAAATCAAATCATGTTGAATAAAGAGGAGGAATGGAGGCTTAAGAGTAGAGCAATCTGGCTCAAAGCTGGGGACGAAAACTCAAAAAAATTTCATAATTATGCAAAAGGGAGAAAGAGTGCAAATACCATTTGGAGTCTAAAAAATGGTGAAGGAAGGGAAGCAAAGACCTTTGAAGCACTGTCAGCTCTCGGGCAATGTCACTTCCAAAATCAATTTGCAGACCAAGGCGAGGCCACCATCGCAGAGGTCATTAGAACAGCGCAATGTTTCCCCAGGTTCGTAGAAGAGGAAGAAGCGGAGGAGGTGATGAGCCCTGTCACAAAGGAGGAAGTGGAGGGAGTCATCAAATCTATGGCAAAAGAAAAAAGCCCTAGGCCTGATGGTTGGGCCAATGAACTCTTTCTCCACTTTTTTG
Organism: Pinus taeda; assembly: GCA_000404065.3. NCBI lineage: Eukaryota > Viridiplantae > Streptophyta > Pinopsida > Pinales > Pinaceae > Pinus > Pinus taeda. Next base: position 116,148 of record APFE031719324.1, on the reverse strand, counting down.
ATCTGATTGGTGAAGAAATAACTGAAGTCGTTGAAGAGACTAGGAAAAAAGGAGAGGTCTACAGTCCTTTCAACGCTACTTTTATTGCCCTCATCCCAAAGAAGGAATCCCCTGAATCCTTCGAAGACTTCAGACCTATTTCCTTATGCAACAGTATATACAAAATAATTGCTGAAGTGATTGTGCTCAAAATTAAACCAATTTTGTCAAGGCACATCTCTTTTGAGCAATTTGGGTTTCTGAATGGTCAACAAACTCATGAAGCCATAGGTGTGGCTCAGGAGGTTCTTCATAGTGTAAAACAGCAGAATAAGAAGGGTGCAGTTCTAAAAATTGATTTATCTAAAGCCTTTGATAGAATAAATTGGATATATATCCAGCTGCTCTTAACTCACCTGGGTTTCAAAGTAGACTTCATCAGCTGGATAATGGGCTGCATCACAAATGTCAACTATGCAATTCTCATCAACGGTGCAGCCACTCCATTCTTCAAAGGACAGAGGGGATTGAGGCAAGGCTGCCCTTTGTCCCCTCTGTTATTTCTATTAGGTCTAAGCCAGCTGATCCAAAAGGCCAAATGGGAAGGTAAGGTCAGAGGTATAGAAGTAGTAGTAAACCTGAATATATCACATCTTCTTTTTGTAGATGACATACTGGTTTTCACAAATGGTGCTTCTCATGAAATAGCAGAATTAAGAAACATTTTTGATCTGTTTTTGAAAGCCACCGGAATGCAGATAAACTCCAGGAAATCCCAGTTAATTGTGGAAGGCCTAAATAGACATGAAAGAGCTCAAATTCTTTCCGTTTTTCCCTTTGAATTAAGCATCATGCAATCCCCCTTAAAGTACTTAGGCTTCTAGCTGAAACCCAATGCTTATAAGAAAGAGGACTGGAACTGGTTGATCACAAAATTAGAAGCTAGAATATCTCACTGGAGTTACAAATGGCTTTCCAGAGCAAGGAGATTGACTCTAATCAAATCAGTGCTCCTGGTCATTCGAGTCTACTGGGCAGCACTGACTTGGGTTCCTAAAGGTACTCTGGAGAAAATCAGAAGAATTTGTAGCAGATTCCTCTGGGCTGGATCTAAAGAGAAATCTGTCCTTCCATGGGTTGCCTGGGAGAAAGTGGCAAGGCCTAAAGACTGGGGAGGATGGGGGATAAAAAGCCTCCCGGATTTCAGCCTTTCTCTGGCAGCCAAATCAGGTTGGAGACTTATTAAGATGGAAAACCTATGGAAAAGAGTGATCAAAAGGAAATATATTGATCCGATGCCTTTAGAAGATTGGATTAGGAACCTAGCAAAGACCAAAAAGAATGCCTCAGTGATATGGAAAGCAACGGTGGAGTCTTTTAGAGTGATTGAGCAAGGACTAGCATGGAAAATTGGAAATGGGCGGAATGTGAAGATAGGGAAGGACCCATGGGTCGGATGCAATCGGAATTATGCCCTATCCCCTGGGTTAACTCATCACTTAGAAAGCAGAGGCATTCACTTTTTATATCAGGTGGAAAAAATTGGTCACTCAACCATTTGGGGACAGGCCTGGAAAGACAGAGAAGATTTGGAATTAGAGCAAGGATGGAGGAACGAATGGAACACCTACACTCAGGAACTCGCCAGATCAAATGTCAGACTGAAAGACAGCTCGGACAAACTCATCTGGGCCCATGCAGATACTGGAGAATACTCCCCAAAAAGTGTTTACAAATTCCTTATGTCTAGGAAAGGATGGGACCCTCCTGAATGGTGGTCGAGGCACCTATGGAAGCTCAAATGCCCCCCTAAGGCAAAATTACTTTTCTGGTGCATCCTAAAAAGAAAAATTCCAACCTGGGACATCTTGCAGTCAAGATATTTGCATGGCCTAGGGAGATGTACATTATGCAAATCAGAAGCTAAATCCATCAACCACCTGTTTCTAAACTGCCAAGAAACTAAAAAGATTTGGGGGGAGGCAAGAAATTTGTTAAATAAAAGGGTCGACTGGGCTGGTGGAAATTTGACCGAGGTATGGTCAAATTGGTGGCAACAACACCCTGAAGGAAACATGCGGAATCTTCCCCCGATTATCAGTTGGGGGGTTTGGATAGCCAGGAATAAAAGCATCTTTCAGGACAAGGAAATCCCGTTGATAGTCAAAGCAACCCTCAACGTCTCTATCTTCTCCAACATCCCTGAACCAGAAGAGAAATCTTCTCACAGACAAATCAAGGACATTCAGATAAAAGAGGGCATTCTCTGGGCTTATTTTGAGGGGGCCTCACAGGACAACAAGGCAGGTGCTGGTTTAGTCATCCACGAAAACTCAGAATAGCTCATAAAAGCCTCGGTTGGATTAGGCTCTGGCACCAACAACTTCGCGGAATTATCAGCGCTGAAACTTCTCCTATGCTGGCTCATTCAGAGGAACACTCTTACAATTCAGATCTTTGGAGACTCATTAAATGTCATCAAATGGGTTAATGGTCATAGTGCATGCAAAAATCAATCTTTAAAACTTCTGCTGGATGAAATTCAGGTTCTGAAACAATCTTTTAACTATTTTTCCATATGTCACATTTACAGGCAACTCAATGACTCAACCGACCACCTTTCTAAAGAAGGTATACAACAAGATTTGGGCAGCTGGAAAATAGTACAGGTTAATCATGGACAAATCAGCTCTTCAGAACAGCCGCCTTATCTCCAGCCTTTTTGACTGTTTTTCTCAGCATATATTTCAAAACTTTATAGTTATTCTCTTTATATATTTATGTTTATATCTGCAGATGTAGAAGTAACTGAAAACTCTGCTCAAAATTTTGTAAGGGTTGTTTTCCTCCTTTGAGGAGACCCGCATGATCGGATGGCTTACTGTTGTTTTGGAAAGGACTAACACAGCCCACGGCTGTACAGCCCAGGAGGGAATTTCCTCTCCCAAAGAACTACTGGTTTTTTTTGCTGAAAGTAGGACAAATTTTGTTTTGACAACAAAACAGCCTTACAGTTAAAACAGTGATGCTGATGCATATGCAATGTAACTTTTTATCGTTTTTTCTTCGAAAAAAAACAAAAAAAAACAAAACAAAACAAAACAAAAAACAACAACAACAACAACCTTTTTAACTTAAAAATATATCTAATAATTAAAAAAAAAAAAACAAATAACAAATAAAAAACAAAAATTAAGAATAATTAAAAATATAAACCAAGTAACTAGAAAAACAAAAACAAATAATATACAAAAATAACTAGTAAAAAATTAAAGGAAAAAAAAAAAAAAAAAAAAAAAAAAAAAAAAAAAAAAAAAAAAAAAAAAAAAAAAAAAAAAAAAATTCGGCCACCTTTTCCGGACACCAAGGATTGTTGGTAAGGGTTGTTAGAGCGGTGTGATGCAATCGCTCATTGATTCCCTAAATCAACAAGTGGTTGGCTTGGCTGACAAATGCTCGTCGATTTTTGGAATCGACGAGGAGCCCCACCCGAGTGCTTGTGGCCCACAAGTAGGGCTGTAGAGCGGCACGTCGATGTAGTCGCTCATCAATTTTAGGAATCGAAGAGGAGCCTTGCCCGGGAGCCCGAGTGCGGTGGGCAAGATATGGAGCGACACCCCACTCCACAGCCTTACTTGCGACCCTCAAGCCCCTCGATGTGGCCCCTCTAAGAGACTATGTGGGTGGGCAAAGGTGGGCATATATATATATATATATATATATATATATAATCTTTTTTAATTGTTTCTAATATTTTTTTAATTATTATTATTTGTTTTTTATTATTATTATTTAATGATTTTTTGGGTTTTTATATAATTTTTTTATGTTTTTTTTGTTATTATTATTTTTATTTTATTTATTTAATTTTTAATTTGTTGCTAGAGTGGCGTGACACAATCACTTATTGATTCCCTAAATTGACAAGTGGTTGGCTTGGCATGCAAATGCTCGTCGATTCTAGGAATCAACGAGGAACCCCACCTGGGTGCTCGTGGGCCACAAGTAGGGTTGCAGAGCGACGGGTTGATGTAGTCACTCATCACTTCCAGGAATCGAAGAGGAGCCTCGCCCAGGAGCCTAACGGCAATGGGCAAGCTATGGAGCGACACCCCGCTCCACAACCTTATTTGCAACCATCAAGCCTCTCGACGTGGTCCCTCCAAGCGACTATGTGGGTAGGCCGATATATAAAAATATATATATATATAATACTTCTTTAATTGTTTTTTAATATTTTTTTAATTTATTATTTGTTGTTTTTATTTGATTTTTTATTTAATTTATTTGTTTTAATTTATTTTTTTTATTGGTTAAATTTTTAATTTTTTAAATTATGCTTTTTAATTGAGATATTTTTTAGTTTTTCATTTGTGTTTTATAATTGTATTTTTTATGTTTGATCTTTTAATATTTTTTTATGCTTAATTTTTTCTGGGTTTTTATATTATTATTTTTGTTATTATTACTTTTTCTCTTTTTTTATTTTTTAACTCTTTTTAATGTTTTCTTTTAATTATTTTTCTATTTTTGTTTAATTTAATTTGGTTTGTTTTGTTTTTTTCATTTTTAGCTATTTATCTATTTTTTCATGTTTTTTTGTCACAGAAGTTCTATCAAGGCTTGACTAGCAAACTAGCCCCACTATGTGTTAATTTGTTAGTTGATTTTTAAGTTTGTGTTACAATGGATGAAGTTTATTCCCACTCTGTGTCAATTTCATGGTTGATTCTTAAGTTTTCATCGCAATGGGTCAAGTTTTCCCCCATTGCATGTCAATTTGATGGTTAATTTTTATTTTTTTTGGTCAAGTGATATGAGTTCTTTAGAGATTACATCAAGCTTCACCCGTGCTCTAAGAAACTGCGACCCAAGGGCATCTAAACCATCAAAATCACCAGGGGATTGCACCCAGCCTAGGCCACACCAACCCTTAACATGAATGGATTTTTTCCCACTGAGTTTCTAACCATTGACCTTCACATCCTAAAGTGACTTAACAATACACCCCATCACTGTCTATTCTACACCCCGTGGGCTACAACAAATTGTTGAATTTTTTTTTGTAATTAGGCTAAGCGTAGGCCAAGGCCAACCTACTTATTTGTTGGAAGAAGACTAATCCACCACGATGGGATGCTTATCACCATGATTGTACAAGTCTCGATCGAGCCTCGACACCCCTTGGGAAGTTTAATTCCCCCAAAGTGGCTTCCACTCCTCAACCCCTCCCCTTGAGGTTTGACCCTGTGACCTAGATGGGACTAAACCCCATGTAAACCAATTAGTTTACACCTCATGGGTTGTCTTAGGTTAAGATTTTTAAAGAGATATACTTTTAGCATTTAAAAAAATACTTTTGGTATAATGACCCTTTGATTTGTGTATTCATTTTTTAGGATTTTTTTAGTCATGATATTTGGCTTTAATTCAATCGCTGAAAATTTTCAAAATTTCAAGGATTTTAAGAGTCGTGATATCATACCTATAACGCCATGGTTGAAAAATGTCAAAATTTTAAGGTTTTTCAAAGTCATAATATTTATCTTTAATGCCATAATTGAAAATTGTTGGATTTTTTAGGTTTCTTGGAGTCATGATATTTTATCATAAATGTTATTGTTGAAAACTATTGGAATTTTAAAGTTTTTTTAAGTCATGATATTTTACTTTTAATGTCATTGCTAACAAATGTTAGAATTTTAACAACAACAAAAAAATGTTGATGCAACATCAACACTTTTCGATTTCGGGGTGGTTTTTCACGTTTATTGCACAAAAAAATTAGTTTTAATGTCATTGTAAAAAATAAAAAAAATAAAAAAAAAATGATTTTGACCCCAAAAAAAATGTTTATGTAGCATTAACACTTTTGGTTTTTGTGATGTTTTTTTATGGTTATCGCACAAAATTTTTGGTTTTTAATCATCATTGCTAAAAAAATTGGAATTTTAACCCAAATTTTTTTGTTATTCTAGCATCAACACTTATTTTAGGTGCTTTTTCACGTTTTTGGGGGAAAATATGGGATTTTTGGGATAGAGTTCTCATTTTGAGGTTACATTTCTCATAAATTCGATAACTTTGTTAAACTCCCTCCTCATGGATGAAGTCACATAACAAGAATTTAATGTGGCTTTAAACTATTAATTTTTCTTAGGGCTATGTTGTTCTTTGATTTGATAATTGCATTTTTTCATTAACACATTACATTCACTACATATCATCATAACATTATCAGGTTTACATCATTATTCAACAACATATGCAATTATGTAGAAAGAATAATAACATCATCATCAATGCAGTGGAACATAAAGGAACAATAAAAGAAAAGCATTCACACATAGAGACACAAAGATTGGTTGGAGACGGGGCAAAACCCACTATGGGGAAAAACCTTTCAAATTCTTCTTCTTATTAGATCTTCATCAAATGATTATAGAAAAAGAGAGTACAATTATCCATATCTCCATCTATGCAACTATACAACAAAAACTACTGCAAAATCCATGAAATAAACCCAAGAAAGCTTATGCTCAAAATATTGATTCTGAAGTCTGTATTGAACTGTCACTGGCTGCAGTCAAATATCGAACCCTGTAGTCACTGAGTGAAATCTTCGGACAATTGATATTTCATATTTTAGTTCCCAGTCACATGGAGGAGTCATACGAGCGACTTTAGTATCCTAGTCGCACCCTTAAGCCTGGTGAGCAAGCGACTAGGGCCGAATCTAATTTGTGGAGAGCGAGCAATTGTATCTATGAAAATCCTAAGTATCGGTTGCATACACAATGAGTTGTTTGTGCGACTGAAAGGCTCTAGTCGCACACATGAGCCTTTGTGGGAGTGATTTTGGTCAAGATCCTTTTATGTTGTGCCTGCGACTGTTGTCCAAAACCCTAGATTTGAGATGTGAGCTTCGGACCCTGCAATTTCACCTCAGAGCGAACCTATTCCACCACAGACGAGCCTCAGACCCGTGCAAGCCAAAAACCAAGATAGAAGAGTGTCTCATATTTGTGTCCAAATGAGGTAGAGGTCACTTGTATTTATAGCCTTCCAAGAGGGTCAACTTTGCTTTAGGGTCAACCTTATCAAATATGCACATGCGGGTTTTTATTCATAAATACATTTTCCCTTATCCGATTTGAGTATCTTTAGGTCGATTTGGTCCTCTTGAAAAGAGAATTCAATGCAATCATTATCTTTATTAGGTGAGTTAACCAAAGTGGAATTTGACCATAATTGCGTATTTTTAAAACTCCCTCTCAACTAGGGAGAATTCCACCTGCATCATGTCATGTGTATCATGTCATCAAATCATATCCAATCTCAAGTATCTCATCATCACATATCATCATTGATCATCTGGCAAAACCATAAGCAAGATTCTTGAGCATAGAATCATGCAAATTCACATTTGTTGCTACAATGGAATTAGTGGGGAAGAAACCTTCTAAAACCTTTTACTCTTCTTCAAATAAAAATTAATTTCTACCTTTAGTGTCATTTCTGTTGTATTCAAAATCAATCTCATCAAAATTGCCATCATCTACGCTCATGGGTTTGCAATTCTTGGCATAGTTTCTACAACTACTTATTGGTCATTCATATTTTAAAAGCCTAGGGGTAGATAATGTTTACATGTCACCCAAATTATAGATATGGTTGACAAAATAATTTGTGACTTGCTCTATTACCACATATTCCACCTAAAAGCAATCATTCATCCACAAGGCCAATTCCCAACATTATATTTTGTGCTTTAGTGAATGTCCAGTGGCCATAATAACAACAAAAGGGATTGTGAAATGAAGGTATCTATGGTATATCAAAGTGGCGGAGAAATTATAAAAGGTGGAATTAATCTAAGTGATAAATCCACTATGGATGATGTTAAGGCCTCAATACAATGAAGAGTCAAGAAATATTATCCTCGTCAATAACAACTTACTCTTACACAATTTGTAAAAGGGAAATCAAATGTTTTAGAAAGGGGCAAGAGGCTAAAAAAAAATTGAAAAAAAAAATAAATGAGGAAAAGCCACTAGTGGTTTTCAAAGGATTTAGGACCATAAGAAGCCTATAGCACTATTTCTTGGGAGGGGAATCCTATAGTTTTTAGGGAAATTTGTTGAGGAATAGATTCAATTCATGCAACAATCAACTTTAAATTATCAAAAGTTAGCAAAAATTGCAAAGAGCTATGATGAAATCAAGGTATATAAGGTGTTGTGGAAGAAGTTAGTGGGGTTGGAGAAGATGTAGTGGAATTTTTTGAAATTATAAACAAACGCGAACATACTATTGAAATAAGAATTGACATGTGGGGTCTCCCATAGAAATCTCTCAAAGAATAATTTAATTCGGGATATAATAAATATGAAAGATTTACCAAGTCCCTTAAGACTAATGTTGTTCTATACCATGTTATGAAATATAACACAAAACACGACAAGAGACACAAGAACTTGGTGGAAAAGGCATCAGCCATATTCTACACATTGTATTCATCCCAATGATACAAATATATAATACATGAATGAAACCATGTCTTAAATTTGATTTTCTCTCATAGTGAGACCTCATATAAGACAAGGAGGAGAGAAAGTAGGATCTAGAACACACTTAGGATAAAAAATATATAGCATAACGTGAAATATATAAAGGTGGTGTAGGACTTCATGATTGTATAGGAGTCAGAGGCTAACAAAATAGAGTCTTCAACTTCTTCCAGACTTGAGTAGGATAGTGGACTTTACTCTTATCAAATAAAATCTCCTTGGATATGTAGGTCATTAGAACTCCTATAGCCTCATCTTTCTTCCATCGATGATAAAAAAATGTGATCATCCTTCAAATATGGAATTTTAGTAATATAAATGACAAAAACACTTTGCACTTCAGTAATGTTTCCATACATTATGCCCACGTACCATAATTGTGATCATTCAAAACCAAAGGTTCTTGCTCGAAACTCATGATTTTGATCTATATATTTAAACCCTAATCCAATCTTCAAGTAAAAAACTTGAGTTAATATACTAGATAGAGACTCAACATGGTCATGTACAAGTGATAACATTCAATAGACTTGTGGCAATAGGTTAGGACTCAAACAAATAGCTCTAATCCAATATTATAAAACTCATGAATTAATAGTTCTAAAAAACTAACATTCCAAGTAGAGTTGATGTCTAAAAATGGCATTACAACACTAAAGCATAATTCAACATTGTTTCACATCCTTAGAAACACAAATAATTTCATTCATGACTATGATAGATCAATCCATGGGACCATCTATAAATAACACCAAATTGTAGCTAACTCCCTTGAAGTAAAAAAGATGTGGTCTACTTTGATTGGCTAAGGAACATAATGAAATATTTCTTTAATGTCTAGACCTTTGCACAATCATTTGCCATGCTCGATGCAACCTCTTAGTCAGATACCTTATTCATTATCCAGTATACTTCTTAATTGACTCTCGCAATCGACTATTGGTTTTTGACTGATTGCTTCCAAAAAAAACCATCAAATGTGATGAAACTACTCTTCTAATATATTTTAACAAGAATCTTGTGCTCTTTCATTTTGATATTTTTAGGGATTTATCTAAATCATTTTCAATGATTCTTCTAGCAATGTTAGAATCTTTAGCATATCGGAAGTATTATTCAACGTGTTTTCCTTTTTAAGATGCACTAAGAGAGTGCCATGATTTCTCAATATTGTTAGTTTTTCTTTGGAAATTTTTTGGCCATTAGAGTCCACTTAAGAAATACAATTCATCCTAATCTCTAGTTTGCAAATAAGAATGCGAGTATTGGTACTTTTTAGCTTCATACTAATATTTAATCAGTACGGTCACAAACCCTAATATTGTTACATGATTAGAGAGGAAGTTGAAATCATTTTTAAATTCTTTTAGAGAGGAAGTTGAAATCATTTTTAAATTCTTTAAGAAATACAATTCATCCTAATCTCTAGTTTGCAAATAAGAATGCGAGTATTGGTACTTTTTAGCTTCATACTAATATTTAATCAGTACGGTCACAAACCCTAATATTGTTACATGATTAGAGAGGAAGTTGAAATCATTTTTAAATTCTTTTAGAGAGGAAGTTGAAATCATTTTTAAATTCTTTAAGACAGGCCAATTTTAGTTTTATCAAAAATAAGGGTTTTTCATTATTAGAATTATCTCGATTAGATTTCTAATATAATTTTATGTTTAAAATTGAAATTTAAAATTTAAGATAAGAATCAAGATCATAATTTTATGTGTGTATGGGGTAGCTCAAGTGGCAATGGCCGTGGAGATTTTGGGTTCGATTCTTGTGCTACCCTTCCCGGAAATGGGGTACAAAAAAATCATAATTTTCTAAAATTAAAATGTTAATAATTAGATTAATTGATAAAATAATATTGTACAAAGAACATGAATGCAAGCTAGTTGGAATTTGGTCATGAGTTTAAACTTTAGGCCATCAAGATAACATTGTGTAATTATCTCTTAACAAACAACTTTTCAATTAAAAATCTTAAATCTTTTACTGTAGTTGTGGATCAAATGGGGAATCTCCTCTAACTATAAGGGTTGGGTTTAGACATTTTGATTAAGAATATGGATAGTTTAGTTATATGGTTTGCATTAAAAATTTCTATCATGTTTTTTATTAAACCAACAATAATTACTTGTATTTTATTTTACTTATTTTTAAGGGAAATAATAATTTATTATTTTAATTTCTAAAAGGTGTAAGTTGATTTATAAACAAAATATCTTTTTTTTCACGACATATTTTGGTTAATTTTAATCAAAATCTGGCATTGATTTTTTTTGTAAGTTTAGCAGAACTTTTCTATTACTTTTCAAAAATAAGCATGAAAAACATAATCATCATTCAGCATCAGATGATCTCAACCTGCCTATAAGAAAACCAAATTTGTTAACCATTTGGTTGTATTATAAACCAACCAAAATCTAAATACTTTGACGGTCTTTATGACCCCTATTGACTAATCTATACTTGTAAGGCCCCAAAACTGATGTAAATATTTAATTTTACTATGGAAAATAAAAGATTACTGAAAGATTATTAACGGTTGGAATTTAATTATATTGTTTCTTTTGTTTTAGTAATGGCTCTTGAAAGTTGGAACTTCCCAAGAAAAGGGAAGGCTAGACAATTGTGGAATTTTTCCCAAACCCTAACCGTCTTTCCCTAACTGGAAGGGGTTTCCAGATGAAAAGGGAGGGAGGACGGAAAGGAGGGGTTCACTGTGTTGTAAGGACAGACAGGGAAGGGAGAAGAAAATTAAGCTAAGTCTGGTAAGGACCAGATAGCCGAGCACAGAGTGCCAACAACTTGTTGACGGACAGTGGTCCTGCAAGTAGCACGGAGGGGAGGGGAGGTTCTTGAGGAATGAATCTCGTGGATGGGAGGCAAATTATAAGAAATTGGAAACATGTAATCTTGATTTCTGTGAGAGGAGCTAAGTATGTAAGCAACTAAATTCTATAAACTATTTCTTTTCTTTCTTTAAAAAGGGACAGAAAAGAAAATGAATAGTAGATATTATCACAGGTGAGATTGCATGACTCTGTTCATTGTAACAAAAACTGAACACTACACGGTGGATTAATTAACATTGGAACATAGCATATTCTACTAGAATTAAACCAAAAAAAAAATATAACAGCATTGCAATATAACAGGAGTGGCAATGAATTAATTGGCTATTCTCCGTCTACGTATTTAATATCCAGTGCTGTACATTAGAATTAACCGTGAGAAATTCCCACATATTTATAAAAACCTGCAACCTGTTTAGGAACAATATAATTAGGAAATTAAAATTATCAGCAACGAACAGACAGTTGCTCGACGTAGATTATCCATGAAACTGAACAATAGAATTCAAGAGCCGTGCTAGTAAGCTACCAAAAGACTAAGGGACTTGCGGCATCATCGGGAGAAAATACCACACGAAACCCCTGCCTCGTATCGAATGAACCATAGGTCGGGTCAGGAACGGATTCCGCAGCCCATAAAGGGGTTTAGATAAAGACCCTAAGCTGAGTTCCAGAATGAGATTTTGGAGGATCCTTCGGAACAGCGGAATGTTTCGGGTTGCCAAAAGTATCCAAAGCAGAAGACTCAGGAAACAAAGGTCGTATTCTCCCACTACAGGAGTAATGACTATGAACAATGGTAATAATAAACTCAGGTAGAGCCGCAGTAACATAACGGAGTATATAAATATGAGTAATTCATACAAGATTAAGGGTTCATATAATTGCCGGAGCCGAGCAACTGTGGTTAAAACCCTATGTATAAAGGAACCTATCTAAATAATAAACCATAACAACATTTGAAATAGAATACTGGCTCTGTGACAAATTGGGGAAAACATGAAAGAGGTCGACTATCAATTCCAGACAATGAAATTCCATCCGCAAATGAAAGAGCGTGCTGGACTCAGTAGATAAATGAAAACTGAGTAATAATGGAGCACGAGATTCAGTGAATCAAAGTACCCATTTGATTTAACTACAAAGCTATTAAACATAACCACAGTGTTCCAGAGCTAAAACCATTCTATAGCAATGTATCGAAGAAAATTGATAATGTAAACAGTACAAATATATATATATATATATATTAAGAAACAAGAGCTTTACATATAAACAGTCTTTCCAGTAACCAAAAGCGTAAACCCAGAACTAGGTATAACATATGCGGAAAATTAACAATTGTTCGGCTGTAGCCGGCTAAATAATTATAGTAAATAGCAAAATCGGGTCAACACAAAGGTATGAACTATATCTACAAATTTCAAAGCAGTAAACCCCGGAAAGATTCTCAATCACTCGGCGGCACATATACTTACAACAGAAAAACAATAACCCAGTAAAGGAGTACTGCTCCTCCTTAAGGCGAGATTTGTGACCAAATGGCCCACGCTCTGGAAAGGCCGAGAGCCATGGCGAGCCGAATAATTTCCACCCTTCTAAACAGAAACTTACCCGAAGAACGATGGTTCCTTGCCTGAGGTCAATGGCCTTCCACATCCATGAACTGGCATGAAGTCCATCTGTCTGCATAGAACAGCAATCGCATGCATAGGATTAATGAAACTGCCAGGGGTTTGGGCGACTACTTCAGAAAACAAAAAAAAAAACAATCCAAATAAACAATAAATCTATTCAAAGCATCAGCTTTCACCTATGATTCCATCGCCATCGTCAACCATGGAGTCGGGCTCGAACAGGGTTCCTACCTCAAAACCATTCCGCGGAGGTAGAATCACACCAGAGCAAATTTCCACAAGAAAAATACAACCAAATGAATTCACCCCCGCTGCTTTCGGGATTGATAAAAGTTTAGATAAGTCTCCACCGTCTGATTGTGAGGGAGAAGCATCACCATGGATCAGGACGTGGATCCCAAGCGGATCTGGTGAGACTGGACGGCCCACCAGGTCATCACATGTCAATACAGCAGAGTAGTAATTAGTGTATGTATCACAACTGGCCCACCTTAGGGTGAGGCAGCCTCATAACCGAGGCCTTAATGCTATACTAATGTAATACAATCAAATCAATTCCTGGGAGTTAAATGCACCCTTAATTACCATGTGAACTGTAGATTTGAGTAAATATGGGTGCTACTGTATCAAGCAGTAAAAATGTAATAAGTGAACTATAACAAATAATTTTAAATATAATATATATATATTATATATAATATTATATATATATATATGACGGGAACGTTACAAGTGTATTAAGAGCTGAGTTTCAAAAATTGTGGCTCTCTGGGAGATAAAATGGATGAAACAGGATTATTTCTTATGTTATCTTTCATAAATTTAGAAAATATTATATATATATCTAGATATATATATATATAATAGTATATATTATATATATATATATATATTATATATATATATATATTGTTGTTCTAATTATTTCCTCTAAACAGGTTCTTAGGAAGAAAAGGAGTCAATTAAAATGAGAAGGGCAGGCAGTGGACCTCATGGGTTCGTAGCTGGTCAGGGATCCACAATAAGCCCCGGAAGAAACCCGGAGTTATGGGTACAGATTGGGGAAGAGACTAGAAATACAAATCACGCAATACTGGAATCAGTACAAGAACTGAGGAATGAAATAGCACGATTATGAGAGGATAATGCTAGAATAATTATGGAACAGGAAAGAATTCTAAAGAGTTTATCAGATAAACAGAACCAGTAATTGCCAAATCCTAGTGCTGAACAGCAGAGAGGGTCAGAAGAACAAAACCTCCATACAGAGCTGGAAAGATCAGAAGGAGGCAATGAAGAACAAGAGGAATGTTCTGATAACGCCTCCGAGCAACAGACATCAAAGAGGCAACGGATCGAACTGCAAGGTGAGTTTTGCAAAATCAAGTCGCCGCATTTTGACGGAGAACAAGAAGAGGCAGCGGAGGCATGGTTAATCAATATGAACAAATATTTTCAGTTGTACGAATACGATCATAACCTCAAGGCACGCTTAGCTATCTTCCAATTACAGGGGAAAGCCACTTTATGGTGGGAGGAAGTTAAAATAGTGAAAGGTGTAAATGAGCAGAATGTTACCTGGGACAAATTTCAGAAATATTTTAAAGAAAGGTATCTAACAGAGCGGTTTTATGATGAAAAAAGCAAGAGAGTTTCATGATTTGCGTCTGGGGCAGCAGACCATGGACGAATTCATCACTCGCTTCACCTCATTACTTCGCTATGTACCTTATATTAAATAAGAGAAGGCTAAAGTATAAAGATTTATCAGCGGTTTACCCCTGTACATGAGGGAGAGGATTGAATTTGACAATCCGAAAACTATGGACGAAGTTATCCGTAAGGCAAGAATTTGCTATCAGCAAAGTAAACTGAAAGGAGAAGTCGCAGGGAAAAAGGGAACTGATAAAAGAAATAACAGATTGGTTGAAAATAGTAAAGGGAGTCGTGGAGGAAGTAATAGAAGTTTTGCAAAAGGACCAAACAACAGGAACTTTCAGAAAAATTCACTCAGAACAAGGCCAACCAGTGAATCAAGGACCAATGAGCTCCCTGGTAAATTGGACAGCGAGGTAACAGCAAGACCCCTTGTACAGTGCTGGGTCTGTGGCGGACCTCATTATATTAAGAATTGTCCGCAACAAAAGGGAAATGAACAGATCTCTCAAATTCAAGAAGCATCGACCGTTGGTGATGTGGGACAAGTATACATCGGATTAATGCTGCCCTGGAAGACCATCAAGCGGAGTACCAGCCGACTATGGTGGAACTCGAAGGTAAAATTTTAGATTTTTCTGTAACTATTTTAGTTGACCTAGGAGCTACATTAAGTTACATTAGTCCCAAGGTGATAGAGCACTGTAAATTACAGGCTGTAAAATTCAAAAATCCCTGGCTGGTACAGCTGGCTACAGGGGCTAAAAGGCGGGTGCTTGCTAAAGTTATTGACTGTCCCTTAAAGGTAGCTGGACAGCCAATAACAGCAGACTTGAATGTGCTTCCCCTTGGTTCCTATGACATTCTAATTGGCATGGATTGGTTAGAAAAGCACTGGTCCCTTGTTAATTGTAAATCAAAGACTATCTATTATAGGGATGAGTTGGGGATACATCAGGAGATGCAAGGAATTAAACGGCCAGTACAAATTCGGCCAGTAACCGCATCTCAGTTAGCAAAGTGTATTAGAAAAAGGTGCCAGATTTATGACATCCAAGTGGGCTATGCGGACTCAAAAGACAAAACGACCCTGTTAGAAAACATTCCTGTCATACAAGAATTTGTTGATGTATTCCCCGAGGAGATTCCCGGATTGCAGCCTAAAAGGGACATAGACTTCACCATCGAATTAATACCAGGGGCAGCACCCGTATCATGAGCTCCCTATCGAATGAGTGTACTAGAGTTGACGGAATTAAAAATGCAGTTACAGGAACTGCTAGATAAAAACTATATTCGCCCTAGCGTGTCCCCATGGGGAGCCCCAGTGTTGTTCGTTAAGAAAAAAGATGGAACCCTTCGTATGTGTATAGACTATCGTCAACTGAACAAACTGACCATCAAAAACAAGTACCCTCTACCTCGGATTGATGAACTCTTTGATCAAGTGAAGGGAGCAACAGTGTTTTCCAAGATCGATTTACGATCAGGTTATCACCAGATTAGAATTAAGGAAGAAGACATCGCTAAAACAACGTTCAGAACCAGGTATGGACATTATGAATTTGTGGTGCTACCTTTCGGATTGACTAACGCACCTGCAACTTTTATGTGTTTGATGAACAACATATTTCATCAATATCTGGACAGATTTGTATTAATATTCATTAATGATATATTGATATACTCCCGCACTATGGAAGAACACAAGGAGCACCTCAGATTGGTACTGCAAACTCTCCGGGAACATCAGTTGTATGCTAAGTTTAGCAAGTGCGACTTTTACAAGGAAGAAATACAATATTTGGGCCACATAATCACAAGGGAAGGGATTGCAGTGGACCCTGAAAAGATAAGGACCATAATAGAGTGGCGTGTACCAAAAGACATGGCAAACATTAGATCTTTTATGGGATTAGCAGGATATTACAGACGTTTTGTAGAAGGCTTCTCCAGGGTAGCTTACCCTATCACCTCTCTACAGAAAAAGGGAAAGGTCTTCAAATGGACCCCGGAATGCCAGAAAAGTTTTGACCAACTTAAACATCTACTCACCACGGCACCCGTCCTGAGTATAGCAGACCCTAATAAAGATTATGTGGTGTGCACCGACGCGAGTAAAGAAGGTGTGGGGGGCGTGTTGATGCAAGAAGGCAAGGTAATTGCTTATGAATCCAGAAAACTTAAGGAGCATGAATAGAAATACTCTGCCTATGATTTAGAATTCACTGCCGTCATACACGCATTAAAAATGTGGCGACATTATCTTGTGGGAAGGAAATTCTTGTTGATGACCGACGACCACAGTTTGACCAACTACTTTAGTCAACCCACTCTGAACGCCAGACAGGCAAGGTGGATAGACTTCCTCAACAGTTTCGATTTTGAAATTAAACATTTAAAAGGAAAAGAGAACCGAGTGGTCGACGCCTTAAGTTGGAAGGTCCACTATATATATGAAGTTTCCTATAGTAATTGGAAAAGTCCCTTTGAGGAAATGATAAAAAGGACAGCAAAACAAGATGTTATATACCAGCAAATAAAACAGCAAGTGCAACAGTTTGAAAATGAGAAAAATCAGCAAGGATATGAAGTAGATAACGCTGGAATACTATACTACAAGAAAATGCTATATGTACCTTATCAAAACACTATTAAAAAATTGATTCTCGATGAATTCCATATCAGCCACTATGCTGGACATCCTGGTTATCAAAAAATGATAACTGCAATACGTAAAGAATACTATTAGCCAGGAATGAAAAAGAATGTGGCTGAGTATTTGGCCCAGTGTTTGGAATGTCAACAAATTAAGGCGGAACATCAACATCCAACAGGGCTATTACAGCCATTACCTATTCCGAAATGGAAATGGGAAACCATTTCTGTGGACTTTATAACAGCACTGCCTAGGACGAAGAAGAATAACGATTCTATTATGGTGGTGGTTGACAAGTTAAGCAAAGCAGCACATTTCATACCTGTACAATCCACTTATCGGGCTGTACAGATCGCCCATATCTTCATGCAAAATGTTTTTAAATTACACGGACTTCCAAAAACAATAATTTCGAATCATGACGTGAAGTTCACATCAGCCTTTTGGAGGACACTCTTTACAGAGTTAGGAACGCAGCTGAACTTCAGCACAACGTACCATCCCCAGACCGATGGGCAGACAGAGCGAGTGAACCAGGTAGTTGAGGACATGCTACAAGCATATGTGATGCAGCAACCCACACAATGGGAAGAATATTTGCATTTAGTTGAATTTGCTTACACTAACGGATATCATGCTTCGCTACAAATGAGCCCTTTCGAAATATTATATGGACGGAAATGTCGCACACCCTCGAGCTGGAGTGGCCTTGAAGACAAACTAAGATTGGGACTAGAGATGCTTAAGGAAATGGAGGATATGGTAAAAAGAGTATGCTCCAATTTAAAGATCGCTCAAGATAGGCAAAAGAATTTTGCTGATCGAAAAAGAAGGTTCAAAGAATATCAAGTCGGTGACCACGTCTATGTAAGAGTTCAAGCCCGAAAGAGCACGCTACAATGGAGTGGGTGTACCAAATTGGCACCCCAATATTGTGGACCATTCTAAGCCTTGGCAAGAATTGGGCCCGTGGCTTACCAACTCGCCCTGCCAAGTCACATTCGAATCCACAACGTCTTCCATGTATCTATTTAAAAAAAATATGTTTATGACCCCAAACATATAATTCAATGGCAAGACATACGGGTAAGGATTAGTTCTAGCAGATCAGTTTCAAGTTTTTCTTAACAAGGAAACTGACTTGGAACATTGCGTATTGCAGGTCGAACTGAAAGGCGAAATCTTGGTCGAACCGCTGAGCATTCTCGACCAGAGAGAAGTACAGCTGCGGAAGCGAGTTATTACCGAAGTTAAAGTGCAATGGAAACACTTTGGGCCTGATGAGGCCACTTGGGAAGACGAAGAATTCATGAGGAAGGCTCACCTGGAGCTGTTCCTAGCCAACGAACATCGGGACGATGTCCAAATTTCAGGGGTGGGAGGTGCAAGGCCTCGAAACTGATGTAAATATTTAATTTTACTATGGTAAATAAAATATCACTGAAACATTATTAACAATTGGAATTTAATTATATTGTTTCTTTTGTTTTAGTAATGGCTCTTGAAAGTTGGAACTTCCCAAGAAAAGGGAAGGCCAGACAGTTGTGGAATTTTTCCCAAACCCTATCCGTCTTTCCCTAACTGGAAGGGGTTTCCAGATGAAAAGGGAGGGAGGACAGAAAGGAGGGCTTCATTGTGCTGTAAGGACAGACAGGGAAGGGAGAAGAAAAGTTGGCTAAGTCTGGTAAGGACCAGATAGCCAGGCACAGAGTGCCAACAACTTGTTGACGGACAGTGGTCCTGCAAGTAGCACGGAGGGGAGGGGAGGTTCTTGAGGAACAAATCTCGCAGATGGAAGGCAAATTATAAGAAATTGGAAACAGGTAATCTTGATTTCTGTGAGGAGCTAAGTATCTGAAGAACCAAGTAAGCAACTGAATTCTATAAACTATTTCTTTTCTTTCTTTAAAAAGGGACAGAAAAGAAAATGAACAATAGATATTATCGCAGGTGAGATTGCATGACTCTATTCATTATAACAACAACTGAACAATACACGGTGGATTAATTAACATTGGAACATAGTATATTCTACTAGAATTAAACCAAAAAAAAAATATAACAGCATTGCAATATAACAGGAGTGGCAATGAATTAATTGGCTATTCTCCATCTACGTATTTAATATCCAGTGATGTACATTAGAATTAACCGTGAGAAATTCCCACCTATTTATAAAAACCTGCAACCTGTTTAGGAACAATATAATTAGAAAATTAAAAGTATCAGCAACGAACACACAGTTGCTCGATGTAAATTATCCATGAAACTGAACAATAGAATTCAAGAGCCGTGCTAGTAAGCTACCAAAAGACTAAGGGCTTGCGGCATCATCGAAAGAAAATACCACACGAAACCCTTGCCTCGTATCGAATGAACCATAGGTCGGGTCAGGAACGGATTCCGCAACCCATAAAGGGGTTTAGATAAAGACCCTAAGCCGAGTTCCAAAATGAGATTTCGGAGGATCCTTCGGAACAGCGGAATGTTTCGGGTTGCCGAAAGTATCCAAAGCAGAAGACTCGTGAAACAAAGATCGTATTCTCCCACTACAGGAGTAATGACTATGAACAATGATAATAATAAACTCAGGTAGAGCCGCAGTAACATAACGGAGTATATAAATATGAGTAATTCATACAAGATTAAGGCTTCATATAATTGCCGGAGCCGACACAGCAACTGTGATTAAAACCCTATGTATAAAGGAACCCGTCTAAATAATAAACCATAACAACATTTGAAATAGAATACCGGCTCTGTGACAAATTGGGGAAAACACGAAAGAGGTCAACTATCAATTCCATACAATGAAATTCCATCCGCAAACGAAAGAGCATGCTGGACTCAGTAGATAAATGCAAACTGAGTAATAAGGGAGCACGAGACTCAGTGAATCAAAGTACCCATTTGATTTAACTACAAAGTTGTTAAACATAACCACAATATTCCAGAGCTAAAACCATTCTATAGCAATGTGTCGAAGAAAACCGATAATGTAAACATTATATATATATATATATATATATATATTATATATATATATATATAAGAAACAAGAGATTTACATATAAACAGTCTTTCTAGTAACCAAAAGCGTAAACCCAGAACTGGGTATAACATATGCGGAAAATTAACAATTGTTCAACTGTAGCCGGCTGAATAATTACAGTAAATAGCAAAATCGGGTCAACACAAATGTATGAACTATATCTACAAATTTCAAAGCAGTAAACCCCGGAAAGATTCTCAATCACCTGGCGGCACATATAATTACAACAGAGAAACAAAAACCCAGTAAAGGAGTACTGCTCCTCCTTAAGGCGAGATTTGTGACCAAAAGGCCCGCGCTCTGGAAAGGCTGAGAGCCATGGCGAGCCGAATAATTTCCACCCTTCTAAACAGAAACTTACCCGAAGAACGATGGTTCCTTGCCTGAGGTCGATGGCCTTCCACATCCATGAACTGGCATGAAGTCCATCTATCTGCATAGAACAACAATCGCATGCATAGGATTAATGAAACTGCCAAGGATTTGGGCAACTACTTCAGAAAACAAAAAAAAAACAATCCAAATAAACTTTAAATCTATTCAAAGCATCAGCGTTCACCTGTGATGCCATCGCCATCGTCAACCATGGAGTCGGGCTCGAACAGGGTTTCTACCTCAAAACCATTCCGCGGAGGTAGAATCGCATCAGAGCAAATTTCCGCAAGAAAACTACAACCAAATGAATTCACCCCCGCTGCTTTCGGGGTTGATAAAAGTTTAGATAAGTCTCCACGGTCCGATCATGAGGGAGAAGCATCACCGTGGATCTGGATGTGGATCCCGAGCGGATCTGGTGAGACCGGATGGCCCACCAGGTCATCACATGTCAATACAGCAAAATAGTAATTAGTGTATGTATCACAACTGGCCCGCCTTAGAGTGAGGCGGCCTCATCACTGAGACCTTAATGCTATACTAATGTAATACAATCAAATCAATTCCCAGGAGTTGAATGCGCCCTTAATTACCATGTGAACCGTAAATTTGAGTAAATATGGGTGCTACTGTATCAAGCAGTAAAAATGTAATAAGTGAACTATAACAAATAATTGAAAAAAAAAATTATGACGTTACAATACTAAATGGTTCTTCGGCACTAGAACCCGGCAGCTCAATTTAAAGAAAGCATTGAATATGCTTCTCGAAGGCGAGCATTTGTAGTTGGATCTGGTAATGGATTAACTGAAATTCCTCATGAATAACTTGAATTTCTTCTATAGGACCTGAATTACCCGTAGTCCTCATCATCAGAGCATTCGCAAGAAGGGTTTTCACAATCCAATAAGTTAAAAAGTGTTTGTTGGTACTGAGAACTACGGTCATGGGTGTGGCCCAAGTTTGGAACTAAATCTCCCAATTCCTCTACGAGTTCCTATTTATTTATAATACTGTGATTTACGATATCTTCCTCCAACTCCTCAACCATTTAGTTGGCCCCTGGGTGGGTAATTGTTCTTGTATGCTCTGGTTGCAGCCCAGGTAGATCGAGACCTGGTCTCATGCATATGAATTGTTATAGTGCGGTTGCGCCCACCGCCACGACCTCGACCTCGACCTCGACCTCTCCCCCTGCTTGTTGGAGAAGTGCGGCCCCGATGCATAGCAGGGTGAGCCATGATCTACAATCTCTTATTGTATAATAAATTGAGATGAACCCTGGATGCATGAAGTCAGTTTGCTAATCTCGTTTTATCAACTGCAAGGAGATGATCTGGAGGTCGCCTTAAAGCACCTGCATAGGCTACAGGAGCAAAGACATGATAGAAACAACTATTACACCATATTCAAAGGAAACTTTCTCCTTTATCACCCTGGAAATGAGTATGACCCCCTCCCAAAACGCGTGAAGATTCTTAACAGGAAGGTTTTTAACTCCTCTTGACAGTAGTACATTGCATTCATTGACCGAACAGAAGCGCACTTTCCAGAGGATTGCATGATTCTAGCAATAGCAATAGAAGAAACTAACTAGGCGTCAATTGAAAAACGAGAAATGCCCACATGCCTGGTCAAACAGGTTTCCAGGTTGGTGGAATTACTAAAATTCTCCAGGGGTTTGCGGTCCCAGGGATCCCCTACTTTCAATATGCAAATAAGAGGATGAGCTTCATCCCATCCCTTCATTAGGGGGCCATAAAGAGTACGATTCCACAAAGTTGAGACCAGACCGACCGATCCATCCCAGCCATACACAAAACATAGAAATAGCATTAAACATTGAGCTCATGGGGTGACTGATTTTCACATACCGAATTGGACTGGGAAGGAGAAACGTCGATTCCATGACTGATGCCAGAGCTTGAGCGCTACTTCCCCTACCAAGATTTCCCTACAGAGGCACCACCGAGAGCCTGTGAAAACAACGAAATTTCCAACTGCAGCAGGTTCGAACTGACTGAAATCCCAATTCATAAGGTCCTTTATCGCATTAGGCATTAATTTCCCTATCATTTCTCACATGCTTGAGCCTGTGTGGGTGTGGCCATGCCACCACCCTTGTTATATGTTGGTTAATTGCAGGGTGGCGGTGTGAATTTCACTGTGCCTTTCCTCCCTGGGCTCACTCTGATGAGGGAAAATCAAACATTTATTTTTAAAAATTTGAGTTTAATTTATTTAGTCTCAGATCCTGGTGTTTTGGGAGTTTTGGGATATTTTCATGGTGCTGAATTCTTTTATGTATTTTAAATAACAAAAAATCATTTTTTCCCAAAAATGTTTTGATAAATTCTGGTGAAAAAATATATTTATCTATAAGTTAGACTATGTTTTTTTTTGTTTTTTTTTTTTTTTTTTTTTTTTTTTTTTTTTTTTTTTAATTAAATATTACAATAACACATTATAATTATAATTGCATCAAATGTTTTATTTTGTCACTACCTATGAGCATCAGTATGTGATGTGAGATGTTGTCCAGGCTAAAACTGCTACATTAAAATTTATTTTTTCTAAATAAATAATATGAGGAGATTTGTCATGGTCTTTAAAAAAAATATTAAATATATGGTGGCTAATAATATTAATGAAAAAGTAAAAAATATGAGGATATGTCTGTTCGATGCAAATTGTTATTTTAAAGTATTAGTATTATATATGATAAATAATGAAAAAATAATGATATGTTGTCAATTATTTTTTTAACAAAAAGAACATATTATACAATAATATTGTTAATCATAAAAGGGAATTAAGTGTGGACAAATCAAGAAAAGAAAAAAAATATAAAGTTTTGTGCCAAAACTTAAATGGAGTTCAAAATTAATGGAAAAATATAAAAGGGTATAAAAAATGTTAATGAAAAAATGGATACCTACAATATGTAATGAAAGTAGGGGTTTTTAAATTGGGAGGGTGTATTGGGTTCATATTGTTAGGAGGTTAAATACTGTGATTTTAGAGATATTTTCCAATATGTAGTCAAATTGAGAGTATTGTTTAATATGCCACGAATGCACGTGATATGCAAGAGGTTCATTGAGTGAAGCCTATGTGCTTCAGATAAGGTATGTTTCATCTTCCATAAATTATAACCTATATAATATGGAACCTGTAGTAATGAAATGAGATTATTTGTTTGTAAAAAATCTTACCTTGCTTCACATTTGGACAACAAACTCAATACATTATAAATCTTACCAACACCCTATCCTTTACTCCAATTAGATTAGATTTTGTGTGTAATATAAATACTCATAAAATTATTGTCAAAATGTGAAACTAATAAATCACAAGTCAACTCTTAGTACACCTGAAATTAGTATTTTAAATATATAAATTAAGTAAATTGATATCATAGTTAAAAATGTTTTGTGTGAGTTAGATTTTCTTAAAATAAAAAACCATAAATATCGTTGATATATAAACCAGGGTAGATCCATTTTAGCTAGAGAACCAACTTAATAAAACCAAATTTCAGACCCATCCTTTCTTTCTATTACACATTTAACTTAAAATATATATATATAATTATAATTTAATCTAAATTAATTATTATATATAATAAATATTATAAATTTATTTAGTTATATTATTATAATAAATAATAATAATTAATTAACTAATTAGAATTTAAGTATAATAATGAATTAAATTTAATAATAATAGATTTAAAGTATAATAATAATAAAATTTAATAATATAAATTAATCACATTTAATATATATTAGAATAATAAAAAAACTATTAACAATTAATAAAAACTATTCAGTAAAGAATCTTTTAAAGTATAATGAAAATATTAAAATAACAATTTATTATAACATTTTATAATAAATTTTAAAACATAATTAATAATTATTAAAATTTTTAAATTTTAAAAAAAAATTAAACCGACCTCATCTCTTTAAAATCAAATTATTTTTTTACTATTTATCCTCGTACAAAACTTTTCTTCCATCATCTTTTAATAAAAATGATCAAATGATAAATTTCATATTAGGATTTGAAATATTAACAAATATAATTATTACAGTAAATACTCCAATATTCAACTTGTTAAAAATAAACCACAAATACCTCAAAACCATAACTATATATAATTTAATCGAATCCAATCCAGAAACTTTTTCTTTTAACCTGTATTTTAATCTTTTCTCTTACGTAATACATTAATAATTTCAACATTAAATGTTTTTAACTTTACTTTCTAGTTTGCATTTCATAAACGATATTTATATATATATAAACATTTTTGAGAGAAAATAAAAATGAAATCTCAGGAAAATCAGAGACAACCTGATCATAACGAAAATATCGATCTATGAACCTGAACCAGGTCCGGACAATATAGACAGGACTCGAAAAAGGCACGTAAGCGTGCGGCGAGACAGCGACGCTGATAAGATTGGGCAGACGGACAATGACATGTGGGATAGGATTGGAAATCAAGTTGAAAGGACGATGTGACTCAGCAAACAAAAATGTCCCTTGCATCTTCATGCCTCAGGTGTTGGACTCCAAAAGGCAATCACGAGCAAACCTCGACACTGCCTTTAACTCGCTAGCGCCAAAATATCAGAACAATGATGTTCCGACGTTTCAGCAAAGGGCTGCACATCCGGTGAATTTTAAATTCATTCGCCTTGGCTTTATTCTAACCCTTCTTTTAACAAAAAAAACACAGGTTCGATGTGGACTCTTGGCGATCATAAAATAACAATAACAAAGCATTTTTTCATTCTTTTGTGTTTGGTATTAGGAAGTGGTGAGGGAAGGGCTTTTAAGTATTTGCAGATGCAATGGCGGTGTGGATTCCGGACTTTTAAAATTTCTTTCCTAGCGGGAGCATGCTCTTTTGTGAAGATGTCACCTGAGAAAAGAAGATCTTCGCTCGATGGCCGAGGAGGAAAAATGGAGAACGAGAGCTTTTCCTTGCTTTTCTTTAAACTCTACGAAACTCGAACGGTAAGCAAAATATTTGTGTTCATTTATATTTGGATGAGTTTTTCAACATCATTGTTTTTGTGATTCTGTTATTCTGTGTTTTTTCTGGATGAGTGTTTCCACAGATTTGCGATCTTAGACATCTGTAATTTTCTTTCACCTACTGTGATTTAGTTTAAAGTTGTTCAGTTTAATTCACTGAAAAATACTAAAGCTCGGTTGCCGAACTAGGGTTACAAGTTTCAGTAAATTCTATATACATTCTTGATATTCGTGCTAAAACTCATTTTAAATTTGATTTTTAAATATCATTCGTCTTACTGGTAATAAAACCAGTAAAATAATCTTGACATTCAAATTCCAAAATATTTCACAAATCAGCAATGCCACAATGCTCGGCAGACGGGCAAAGCAGACAGACAAACAAATAAGCAAGTCGATTTCTCAAAAGTATCTGTATGAACTATATTTTCGTGTAGAACAAATTAATTACAGCACAGAAGAAGAAAAAAAAGGGAGGGGAAAAACAGAGAATAATGTAATGAATTCAACAAATGGTCGATTTCTCAAAAGTATCTGTATGAACTATTTTTCTCGCAGAAAAAATTAGCTACTGCACAGGAAAAAGAGGAAAAACCCAGAGAATTTAATTGGAACTTAGAAGTAAGGCCGTTTTTCCCAGTTATATTCACAACGACTTTTGAACAGTCACATTAATTAATTGTTATTACGCGTTTCTTTCTGCGCGGCCTCTGTCGTGTGCTTATGGAACCTGCCATCTGTCCCTTTTGTACGACTTATAAAACCACCACCTGTCATCCAGAAACCATCCCCTATCCGCTTGCCGCGAACAGTAAACCACCTCCATAGTCATCACCATTGAGGTGAACTGTATTCAGAGTTGACCCAATGGAAGCTTCTTGCATTTTTTCCATTGTAGATGTGATTTCTAACGGAGAAATTAGGTTATAATGAGATTTGAATTTTGGTGAAGAGGTTATTATTAAATTTTACTAATTATCTTTTAGTATCATTTAGAATATTTAAATAATAGGTTGTTTGAATATTTTTATAGAATCTAATAGTTTAACAATTTTACAAAGAATCTATATTATAGAAGCCCTATGGGTTCCTTTGCAATGTAAAAATAGTGGCTACATCAAATTTTTCATCATTGTTGTTAATGTGTGTTCACTCTTTGTCATGTTGCAAGTTGCTTTATGTAATAAAAATAATAAATATTAAAGAAAAGATAACAACTATAAACAAATAATAAAGAAAAGATAATAATAGTAAATAAATAATAAATAATGAAGAAAATATAATAATAAAAAATAATAATGGTTACATATTGTATGTGCCAAAAGAAAAACAAAAAATAAAAAACAAAAATCAAAGAATCTAAAAACACTTCCACACTTCTTTTATTAAACCAGACAAATGATTATATATATATATATATATATATGAAATTTGTGTTTAAAAAAACAACTAAGTGTTATTACCCGAGTTAACTTTATGTTAAATAAGGATACGATATCGCTCAAAAAGGTTGTTTTTAAATAGTTATGACACAGATGATTCTATTAATTACTTATGATAATCATATATTTCAATAAAAATAAAGATATAAAAATGAATGGATAACCTAATGAAAACACCATTGATTAAATTTTTATTGAATGTAATGAATATAAACTTATATTTTTAGATAGAAAGCACAAGTAAGGAATATCTTAGTAAGTCCTCTCTACTCATGTTTATTTTGGAAATTCTAGGTTAATTAGTGGAATAGTTGTGTGGTGATTATTAATCACATGATTGATCTAATTAGTTGCATATTTAAATTTTGGTGTTGTTACGCTTCACATCAAAATTGTTCACCATTTTCATCTTCAAATCAGGCATATTGTACCTTATTAGGCATGTACCGACTCCAATTCATATCTTTGTGACCATAACTCAATTGATCAGTATTTACTTATAAGAGAAACATCCAACAGAGGGCTAATACACAATGTACAAGTGGAAATTTTCTCTATTGTATTCAAAACTCCAAATGAAGAAATCGCTCAGGGTGATTCAGTAGGCTAGTGAGTTGTGCAACAACTGCAACTCTTAACGATGAACTATGAGTTAAAATTTAGTCGTGGAGATGATATTCCCTAATTTGCACACTTACTTACTCGTGGATTTACCACGAGAAGCCCGTGCAATGTTTTGTTGTGTCGCACACTCTAGATTCAGACTTTCTTGAAATTGAATGACTGATATTTTAACATCCACGAGACTAAAAATAGTCTATGGGACCACCACGAGAAGCCCGTGCAATGTTTCAGACTTTCTTGGAATTGAATGAATGATATTTTAACATCCACGAGACTAAAAATAGTCTATGGGACCCCAGCCTCCCTGTTTTTGGCCCAAACTTCTAACAGTC
Source organism: Pinus taeda (assembly GCA_000404065.3). NCBI lineage: Eukaryota > Viridiplantae > Streptophyta > Pinopsida > Pinales > Pinaceae > Pinus > Pinus taeda. Next base: position 87,915 of record APFE031719324.1, on the reverse strand, counting down.
CCCTTGCTAAAAAGACAATGCCAAGGGACCAATGCTAACATATTGCTATATTGATGTCTTTGAAAGCATCACATTCCAAAATGAAATGTTTTTCCGATTCCACTACCCTAGAAGTGAAAAAAGTACACACCCATTCTTACCAAGCTTCTTTAGGTCTTTTCCACCCCATTTCACACCGAAGTTTATGTGAGTTAGTTCTTAATTTAGAAATAAGAATCTTTGCTCTCCAGAAAATGTTAGTTCCAATGTACTCTTTTTGTTGGAGATCACAAGTGGGGTTGAATTCCTCAACATAGTACTTCTTCTTTCTCCCCAACTCTTTTCCCCATATACTCTTACAAAACTTCTCCATAACAAAATTCTTTAACTCCTTTCTATTTGAGGAACAAACATTGAGGTAGATATCCCATTTTTTCATCATTTTGTTGTTGTTTCTCATCCATGTTTTCTTTCTTTCACTCATGCCTTCATTGAAGATAACTTTAGGTCATCTACCTACTCCCATTTGCTCAATTATTTTTATATATCTTATAAGACGTACCATAGCAATTGCTTCGATGGGAGGTGGATGGGAGTTGCTCTTGTTTCACTCAACATTATCTCATAAGGAACTGAACTTTTATTTTGAACTTGCTCATAATCCAGTGTTTATGGATTTTCTCAATTTATTTCCATTTTGAGACAAGGGTACTACTAGTCCATAATTCACACCCATATAGTATCACTGGACAAACTAGGATTCCAAAACGTACTTTAATAATTTTCCAATCCCATAGCTTTACCTCTCTACATCTGTTTTGAAGAGCATATAATGTTTTCCACCCTCCTAAAATTCTCTTCTTTTTGTAGTCCTCCCAGTTAAGTTTATTTTTGAAATCAATCTCGAGGTACTTGTACTTATTTACTTCTTCAAGAATGTTACCCTCAAAGAAGAACATGTGTTTCCTCTACTTCCTTTTATTAGAGAAAATTAGTGTTTTGGTCTTACTAGTATTGTCTTGCATACCCACTGCTATGCAAAAATGCTCAAGGGCATATAGGTGCATCTGCAATTCAAGGGTCGATTTTGTAATCAATAATGATGGGAAAAATCCTAGCATGAGCTATGCTTCACTCATTATCACCATTATCTGGTTCCTGAACACATGTTGCTCCATTACATCATAAAAGAAACCCTTACATGTCCCAACCCAATGAGAAATGAAATGGCTCATCTTTAAGGGGTAATATAATTGTTATACATAATTCAAAGTAAGCTCTAACCCTTTCAGTTATGAGCAATAATACAAAGAAAAAACAAACAAAAGAAAAAGGCATAAAATAGGGGTGGAAAAACAAAGGCTGAGTTGGTAACTCATGCATCCATGATTTCTCCTCCCTCACATCGATACACTCATGATGTGGACACCCATCATGTTGGTCCCTTTGACCATGGCACTTGGCCATGAAGGCTTCTCCCCTCCGTACCATCATTATTCACTAAAAACTATCAATTGAAGGGTGGACTGCGGAAATGTTACTTCCCCTTTGTTGGAGAATGTAACTAGATTTAGTCTTCATAATTACCTTTTTAATTATGACATTGTATATTTCGTAAAAACAAGAAAAATATTTTTTATTTTAAGCATGGGTTTCATGCTCAAGTTGATTTGTTTACTAGGTCACACATGTTCTTCATCCTTCTAGGGGTTTTAAAGTCAAAATAATATTTGTCATAGGTTTTGAATTCAAGTCCCATTTGGACTTTGAAAGGAAAGTGAAAAAAGAAAATTTTATTTTTAGTCAAAATGTCATTTTTTTCGCTACAAGACCAAGTCAGTGTAGAAATTCCTTGTAGATCCAAACTGCTAATTGTAATTTATTAAAACAATAGACTTGAATCTACTCTACTCATCAGCAGAAACAATTAAACGATCACGAAGCATACAAGAGAAAGAATTCAATCGACACATTACACAACGATTTCATGGGGAAATCCACAACTAAAAATCCTTGCTATCTGTATATTGCATTAGTCAGAAAATATGAGAAGATTACAATTATTTTCTCAAGCCCGAGCAACCTCTGCACTATCTATATCTGTCTCACTGCTTTCTATACAATCACAAGCCAATACTTAACCAAATTTTGGCTTTCCCAAGTCCCTATTTCCTTGCGAAATTTCCTTGGGAATTAGCTCCCTATTAGTTAGGGAAATTCCTCAATATGAATTGTGCAATCATCATAGGCCTTCCTCCGACTACATGCACCACCTATACAATTCGGATGATTATACAACTGATAGTATAATGTCCCTGAACTCTAATCTCAATTGAGTAACTCTCAGATATGACATGCATGAGCTATTTATGAGTGAATCGTCAATTAACTGGTTGAACATGTGAAGCAACACCCCATTGTCTGACCTCCTACTAGTTCCTCCATCAGTTGGAACTAGTTTAACTAACTTTAACTTAGTTAAATTGAATTAATTAATTACAACTTAAAATAAACTCAACTAATGCTCCTATAATGTAGGAGACACTCTACATGACTCAAATTAGACCCTCAACTCGAATTAATTGAGCCAACTAAGTCAATTTAACTTAGTTAGTAGTCTTGTGATATGGAATTACAATTTATTCCTAATTAATTCAAGGACAAAATTAAATTAGGATTTTCTTGTTGCATTTTCAACAATCAGCCCTGCCTCTTCAAGTCGTCCTAGTTTGGGGTAATTTGACCTCCTTAGATGTGTATATATAAGAGTAGCTCGACCTCATCTGAGATATAAAACATATAAATTCAATCCCTTGGAAAAGGAGGAAAATTAGTGAAAAGGACAAGGAAGAATTCAAGGGAAAGAGGAGAAGAAAAGTGAAATAAAAAGAGAGAGAATATTCCCTAGATAATCTCACACTTACAAAATTTTAGAGTTGTAGGAAAACCAGAAATTGTAGGTATATTTCAGGAGGATGAAATTCTATTGCAGGGGACGAAATATGAAGTTTGAACAATTTGAAAGGATTTGACCATCGTTGACTTGTGGAGACTTTGACTTGTTGGAAATACTTGAAAGGAGGGTTGACTTGGAGCTTGTGAAGTGGACTTGGTCTTGGAATTTGGGTCTTGGATTTCTCATTTGATCTGATTCTATAAGAAGAGGAGATTATTTCTGGGTTTTCCCCTTTGAGGAGTTTTCTCCTGGCTTGGAGTGGGGAAAAATACTAAGGGGGGGGGGGGAATTAGTATTTTAAAACCACTTAAAACTTTTCATTTCATATTTTGATTTTTGTACGCTACTGTCATTTAAACAACTAGTGTATGTACACGACATCGGTGAAAACAAACAACATATATCAATTAACTTAATTTTTCATAAGTTCCATGAGATCTTTATCTTTAACTAGTGCATTATTAATTTCATCATACATATATTATGTAGTAAAGAGCAGAATAAACCATCACACATAAGAAACACAACAACAAATGAGAACACCCATATTTTTAGGTGGAAACCCAATGTGGTAGAAAAGCACCATTGTCATCGTCTTTGTCTTCCTCTTTTATTATTAAGAAAATTTCTTACAATCTTGTACTGACACATAATCTTACCAACACCCGGGCACCCACCTGCAGAAGGCTACAACCTTCTCTCGTTCTCCAACAGCCACTAGAAGGGAACTACAACCCCGTGATCTCGTTTACCATCTCCTACTAGAAGGGATCACCTACCCCCTAAACAAATTTATCAGCTACCACTCGAAGGAAGCTTCGACTCCTTCACTGAAGGCTCCAACCCTCAGCATCTATTATGGACCACGTTTCATAATATTTCATACTGGATCCACCTAACTCAAAACATCAAACATATAGGCCACCTTTCATCATATTTTCATACTGGACCCACTTCCAACATTAAGCCCGATACCAAGTAACAATTCTGAAACCAAAAACTAAACCATCTAAGTTGTTGTATTACTATCAAGCCAATCACTTAATCTCAATCAACCATTGCAACAAGATCAAACCAATCCATAACTGAGATAAACCATTAGATCATACCAATGCACAACCATTATACCAAACCATGCATTATTCATCATCACAGAAACAAAGTGATGTAATTGCAAACCTTGATCAAAAGTATTTCAAAATGTGTATGTTATTCTTTTGAAGCATTTCTGCATATGTATGCATTTCCTCTATACAAAACCCGCATACAGATCTCAATTTACTGAATACTAAATCTGAATCATTGTAACATTGGATCATATATTGTATCAATCATAGATTACTAAATCAATCATTGAACCAATCACAGATCATATTGTAGCATGATTTACCAATCAATGTTCCATTCCATAAATCAGACATCATCAATTATAAACATCAAGCATCAGTTCAAACCATAGTTGTATACGCCACTTCCACAAGGCCTGTATACATATCTAATCATACAAAAAACAAAAAACAAAAAAAACAAAAAACAAAAAACAAAATACAAAAAACAAAAACAAAACAAAACAAAAAAACAAAACCAAAACCGAAACCAAAACCAAAACCAAAACAAAAACAAAAACAAAAACAAAACAAAAAACAAAACAAAAACAAAACAAAACAAAAAAAAAAACAAAACAAAACGAAAAAACAAAACAAAACAAAAACAAAAACAAAAAAACAAAACAAAACGTTTCGCAGAATATATACGCGAATCTATAGAGATGGATTAGTGTATGTATGTAGCTATTCCCAAACATACCTACATACTGATCTAAAAACTTTCACTGCAAACATAATTTCACTCTTTGCAACTTCATACCTTTCATATCTGAGTCTTCTCCTTATTCCCTGGTGCACACCTATTCCAAATCATATCATACATAGATAACCCATTACTTTTCACACACAACACCTTGATCTCCATCTCTTTATATAGCTTTAGCCTTAGTCAATACCTTAGGCCAATCCCTTAATAATGTCGTTGGTATTCTTTGATGGGATCAAATAACCATTGTCACACCCATTACTATGGGCCAATACCATGGTAAATACCCCTTGTATCCATATTACTATGGTGTGGATTTTGTACGTGATTTTCCTTCACAATACCTGTGTATGTACGCAACCTTTCTTCTCAGGACCCACGTATACTTTCTCAAACAACACCTTTATCATTTGTCTCTGAATTGATATTCCTTTGTCCATATCATATGTATCATCTGTATCAATCTGCATAGCCATCATGTTGTCATAATGTTGACATCTTTATCAAGTAGGTTGCCATCAAGGATAACACATTAGCCATAATGCCAACATTCTCCCCCTTTGGACTTGATGGAAACCACTTTGGTGTTTTTTCATCACTTGTAAATATTTTCAAACACACCTGCAAATACCAAGACTTCTCACCAAACATTCTTCTCCAAACACCAAGCTTCTCTCCCCATTTGACATTAAGGGCAAAGGTTTGATTAATGTTGAATGAATACTTCTCTCCCCCTTTGTAGAGTGGGTCACTATAGGATTGATCCACTAAATGTGAAAATTGCATATTGGCCATACTCCCCCTGAGCATATGTTGAACCTTCTTGAAGATATTCAATAACATATAATCCTTTATGACCTTTCCTATCACCAATGACTCGTGATTACATCAATCACTCAACACAATGAGGTTATATATTTGACCCAACATTACATCAATTGCTCAAAATAAGGGGATTACATACACAAATGACTTGACCCCAATAGCCCATTAGCCCATTTACAACTATATATTACAATGACTACAACATGGTTCTTTTTCATGACCTTTATATCAAGAGACATATATGACACTTATAACCAAACAAGTACCTTTGCAATGAGGTAGAAAGATCATGGTAGTCATCAACAACCACCATACACCATATAAGAACCTGCAACATGAACATCTTCATCATCAAGAAGATATGTAAGATAAGGTAATGTAGTTCCAATATCATCAACATGTGACCAAGTATGCATTGTCTCCAAGCATCACCAATCAACTATAGTAGAAACATATCAATAAACACTTTATGTAAAATGCTTTTTCCACATATAGTAAGAACCACAATCCATAGGCAACAATATCAATCTTTTGAACCATAATGCCATCACATTATCTTCATGCATCCATCAAATACAAGGAGAACCTTCAACATCAATAATGATCACAGCATATACCTCATCAAGTGTATCAAGTAGAATTATCACACCATAAACAATTTCACCAAAATGCAACTCAAGTAATCATCCATAATATCACTATCTGCAATTCATCCATCATTGATAACCCATTACATAGTGACAACAATATGTATATATCTTCTCATCCATGAGAGATGCCAACAATAGTCTGTAAATCATGAACTCATCATCATCAACCATTTGTAGCATAAGATTGTGCAATCAAGCTCTGTTTGATTTGTTTGCTTGCTTGAGAGTGGATCAGGGATGATGGGAAAGAAGCAAAATAAGAAGGCAACTCAAAGGAAGAAGTCAATTCAGGAGAACAATGACAGTGATGCATCTGATCTTGTGGCAATATCTACATTTATGGGTCAAGGACAATCTGTAGTAGAAGAACAAGGCAAATCAAAATAAATGGGAAATAAAGGTATGTTTATGCTAAGTGATGATAACTATCAGGAATGGAAAGAAAATATGGCGTTTAAGTTAATGAACCTAGGATCTGGTGTTTGGAATTCAGTATGTAATGGTTACACTAAATCTCCTCAACCAAGTGAAGAATTACAAAAGAATAATGTAGCATTAAATGAAATCATTGGTAACATACCTGATTGACCATTAGGAAAGGTTATGCACTATGAAACTACAAAGGAAGTATGGGATAATCTACAGGAGATCCATGAAGGGAAAATAAAGGAAGATTGTTCATCAAGAGAACCAACAAGTAATCTTGTTTCTAAAGAAAATATTATGTATCAAAATATGATTATGTTATGTCAGATGGAGTTACTGATTCAGAGGAAGATAGGTTAGAGGAAGTTCTTAATCTTAGAAGAAAACTCGATTTTGCTTTGAAAATGATTAACAATCTTAAGGATAACTTGTAAGCATATGATAATAGGGATCATGTTAAATTGGTAAATGTTGCAGTAGAATCTAAGCAATATTGTGAAGGACTTGAAGTTGAGATCATCTCTCTAAGAGCGGATCTTGAAAAGTCAAACAAGCGAAATGAAGAGCTACTTCCAGTATTTGAAGAACAAGAGAATGGGTTGGAGGAAGAAATTATCGAATTATAGGAGCAAATGGAAGAAAGAAGAAAGGTTGAAGAAGGAATGAAGAATCAGTATTTGGAAGAAAAAAATAGTACCAAATAATGGAAGTTGAGGTAAACATTCTAAAAGTTAAATTAGAAGAAAATAATAAACACTTGAGATTTCAAGATAGTACTAAAATTTTGGATAACATTCTTAGTATTCAAAGGTCTCCTTCCATGAAATCTAGTCTTGGTTTTCATGAAATTGTAAGAGGAGAATCTAGTTCACAGGCTTGTGCAAGGATCTTGAAGGATAACAATATGAAATCTGAAATTCCTATTAGAGAGATAAGAAGTCAACTAGATCAACATCAAAGGAAAACAAATTTTCAAATGAAAACATTTTCTCCCAATAATAGAAACATTAATCAATTCTCTCCTCTAATCAATAACGTTGAATGTTTTATATGTCATAATTATCAACATGTTGCAGCGAATTACACAATCAAATTGTTTCAATCTCAAGAAAATAGCCACTTTACAAGAAGGTCATCAGCTCCCAGGTACTCAGGTTTCTTTAAATGATATTGTTTTTCTTGCAACATATTTGGTCACAAATCTATTGATTTCAATGTTGGGTGTGTCTTATATTCTTTCCACGACTAGTCGAATGCGTGGGAGGGTCACAGGGGGGTCACAGACCCCCCTGTTCTTTGCGTTAGGCGCAACAAGGGGGTCATATATGGGGTTCGGTGTAGCGCCCCAGGATTTTTATTTTTTTTAAACCCTATATTAAGTGGTCGGACCTACCTGTGGTTTTGTGCATGGGTTTTGCACATGGTTTTGAGCATGATGGTTTTCTTCCCATGGTATTTTGTAGATTCGGTCAAGGGAACTATGGTTATGTTCTAATATAGGGTTAATGAATTGGGGTTTATGAATGCTTCGACATATATATATATATATATATATATATATATATATGTAGTGTATGTATGTATGTATGTATGTATGTATGTATGTATGTATGTATGTATGTATGTATGTATGTATGTATGTATTGTAATGTTGAAAGGAACATAATGAAAAATCAATCTAGTAGTCCTGGTTTTGGGATCTAGGGAAATATCTCTGTGTATTTGTTTTTTTTTTCTTACCATTGCATATTTTTTGTTTTTAAGAATTTGTTTGCAGTTAATTTATGTACAGGGTTAAAACCTACATTTGGTATCAGAGTTGTTTCGGCTTCAAGGGAACACCTTTGCTACTGAGCGATTTTTCTCGGGCATGTGGTAGACTTTCTTCAGTGGGAGATCTGTGGGATCGATTCTTGCATGAAAGAAGACGGCGAACAGTGGAAAGATAAAGATCGAGAAATTTAATGATCAGAGTTTTGAGTTATGGAAACTTAAGATGGAGGATCTGTTGGTGGATAAAGATCAATGGATCGCAGTAGATCTGGGTATTAAACCAACGCCAATGTCAGCTGAAGACTGGGAAAAGTTGGATCAGAAAGCAAAGAGCATAATACGGTTGTGTATCTCATATTCAATATTGTTGAATGTATCAGGGAAGCTGCGACGAAGGATTTGTGGGACAATTTAGGGACTTTGTACCAATCTAAGTCTTTGGTGAGCAAATTGTTCCTACAGAAAAAGTTGTATAACCTGAGGATGAAGGATGGAGACTCGGTGACAGAGCATCTGAACGTCTTTAGTACTGTGGAAATATAGTTGTTACATGTTGATATTAAAAATTCATATGAAGATAAATGCATCAGATTGTTGTGTTCTATACCATATTCATGGGATAGTCTGGTTGTTGCAATAGGTAGCAATACAACTACCTTGAAGTTTGATGAAATAATCTCATCCTTCCTTTCGGAGGAGATGAGACACAAAAATCTGGAGGGCTAGAACGTAGATGCCTTGTCTGTACGAGGACGGTCCCAAAACATAAACAAAAATAAGTCCTAGAGTGGGAGATATAAATCTAGAGAGAGATCTAAATCTCCAAGAAAACCTGTAAATGTGTGCTGGAAATGCGGAAAGGAAGGGAATTTCAAAAAGGAATTTAGATCTAAATCTCTTGAGAAAGGAAAGGGATCTGATGATGCTCCTTCTGTAGAGGCGAAAACCAACTCAGATGACAATGGGAATGTGTACAAGGCTTCTTCTTCAAGTACACATGTAGATCATGAGGCATGGTTGATTGACTCAAGTGCATCCTTTCACTTCACTCCCCACTAGGAGTGGTTCTGCGAGTATGAGAAATATGATGGTGGTTATGTCTTCTTTTGGGATGATAGGAAGGCTAGAATTTTCAGATGCGGAAAAGTCAAACTGAAGTTGCAAGGTGGAAGGATTAGAAAAATTCTGGGTGTTCTACATATTCTTGCATTGGCCAAAAATATGATTTTTGTAAGCAAGATGAATGATGCATGTGTAAAAATATTGTTCGAGAAATATACCTGCCAGATGGTTCGGGGAGCACTAATATTGATGAGGGGAGTTTGGATTAGAACTTTGTACAAGATTTTGGGTAGTACTATTATTGATGGGTGCAACAGTCTTGTGGTTCCTGAAAGTGTAGCAAAAAATCTAGTGGCCTCTTAAGAAAAGACCATGTTATGGCATCAAAAGCTTGGACATAATGGATAGAAGGGCCTTCGAATACTTCAATGTAATAGTATGGTAGAAGGTATGTCTAATTTCTCTCTGTATTTCAATTTCTGCGAACATTGTGTTTATGGTAACTAGAATCGTGTGAGTTTCCCCTCTGGTGCTAAGAGGGCAAACGAGATATTAGAGCTTGTGCACAGTGATGTGTTTGGACCTGTGTTGGTTCCATCACTGGGTAAGTTTGTGTACTTGTATCATTTGTAGTTGAATTCTCAAGGAATACATGGATATATTTCCTTAAGACAAAATTTGAAGTCTTTGACGGGTTTAGAGAATTTAAGGCTCTGGTGGAAAACCAGATAGAGAAAAAGATAAAGGTGTTCATGACAGATAATAGTGGAGAGTTTTGCAAGAAGGAATTTGAAGAGTTCTATAAGGAGTGTGGTATAGCATGACAAAATACTACTCCATACACACCTCAGAAAAACAGAGTTGCGGAAAGAATGAACAGAACATTGATGGAAAAAGCAAGAAGCATGCTCAGTGGATTCGGGATAGGACAGGAATTCTGGGCACAGGCAGTGGGGACTGCATGTTAATTGGTCAACAGATCACCTTCATCAATGTTGGAGGATAAGAATCCACATGATGTATGCACTATTAAGAAACCCTCTATTTCACATCTGAGGGTATTTGGATGTGATGCATATGTACATGTTCCAAAGGAGAAAATAACCAAGTTGGATAGTAAATTTGAAAGGTGCATATTTATTGGGTATAAAGATGGTTTAAAAGTTTATAAGCTTTGGAACCTAGAAACAAGCAAGGTTGTGTACAGTAGAGATGTGGTATTTAGATAGGTGAAAGATGTTATTAAACATGAAGTCCTACCAAAGGTATCTAAGAAGATAGAGTTTGAGTTAAAGGAGGAAGAATCAAGATGAAAAGCCACAAATTCCAATTGTGAGAAGATCAGTTCGAGAATGAAGGTAGCTAGAAATGTATAGTCCACCTGCTTTCTGTTCAAATTTTTCTTTGCCTATTATTAATGGTGATCATAGAACTGTTAGGGAGGTAGCAGATTCAGAGGATTAAAAACTCTGGAAAGAGGCCATGGTTGATGAAATGGAACCTTTGGAAAAAAATGAGGCCTGAGATCTGGTTGAGTTGCCAGCTGGAAGGAAACCTATTGGAAGCAAATGGGTGTTTAAGAAGAAGATGAATTTAGAAGGCAAGGTGGAGAAATACAAAGCTTGGTTGGTAGCAAAAGCTTATTTTGAGGTATATTTTATTAGATTACTTTTATCTGTTGTTGTTGCTTTTGATTTTGAGGTAGAATAGATGGATGTGAAGACAACATTTTTTCACGAGGATCTGGAAGAAGAGATCTACATGAACAACCTGAAGGCTTTGCGGTGAAGAGAAAGAAAGAACTGGTATGCAGGTTAAAAAAAGTCTTTGTATGGGTTAAAACAATCACCAAGGATGTGGTATCAGAAATTTGATACATTTATACGGGGACTTGGCTTCAGCATAAGAAAAGTGGATCACAGTGTGTATTTTAAATTAATTGGTGACAATGTTATTTATCTAGTCTTTTATGTGCATGAGATGTTGTTGATTGGAAATGACAAAGAGATTATCCATAATTTGAAGACCCAATTGTCTTCCAAATTTGACATGAAGGATCTTGGTGCTACAAACTATGTTTTGGGCATGGAAATTAAACGAGATCAGGCAAAGAGGAAGCTTTGGTTAAACCAGAAGAAGTATGTTGAGACAATACTACAGAGGTTTAATATACAGGATAGTAAACCGATGACGGTTCCTATTCCTATAGGTGTAAAGTTATCTGTTGAACAGTTTCCCAAGACACAAGAAGAGGAAGAGGACATGTCCCTTGTTCCATATGCAAGTGCAGTCAGTAGCCTTATGTATGTAATCGTCTGTACTAGACCAGACATTGCACATGCAGTGGGAGTATTGATCAGGTTTATGTTAAAACCAGGGAAGGAGCATTGGACAACAGTGAAGTGGGTTTTCACATATTTACGTGGCACTAGTGATTATGGTTTGCGCGACCAAAGAAGACTAGGAATGGATAGAGTTTTGAACATCCATGGCTTTGTTGATGTAGACTGGGTTGGAGATCTGGATCAGAGAAGATCTGCAAGTGGGTATGTGTTTAACTTATTTAGAGGTGCAGTCAGTTGGATGAAAAAGAGATAATTTGTAGTGGCACTTTCAACTACATAGGCAGAATACATGACAACCACTCATGCAAGCAAGGAAGGAGTTTGGTTGTAGAGATTGTGTTCAAGTATGGGGTTAGTACAACAAGCTATAAGGATAGACTGTGACAGCCAAAGTGCAATTTTCTTGGCAAAGAACCCTGCTTATCATTCAAAGACAAAGCACATTGATGTTAAGTACTACTTTGTGAGGGGTATGGTTGACGACAAAAAGGTGTGTCTGGTAAAGGTGGACACTTTTAAGAATGTTCCAAATGCATTGACAAATTTTTTTAGCACTGAGAATTTTTCTTGGCATAGAGAAACAATGGGCTTTGCAGCGTTGGACCAATGGCTAAGATCTCTTGTGATCCTCTCTGTGGAAAAGAAAACAACAAGTGGGAGAATGTTGGGCGTGTGTTATATTCTTTCCATGACTAGTCGCCCGCGCAAAGGGGTCACAGGGGGGGCGAAAGCTCCCCCTGTTCTTTGCGTCGAGCACAGTAGAGGAGTCACAGGGGGGCACATCCCCCCTGTTGGGGGGTTTCAGAGGGGTGGTGGCCCCCTTATACGAGGTCCAAGGCCATGCCCCAGGAATTTATTTATTTTTACCCTATATTAGGTGGGCAGACCTACCTATGGTTTTGTGCATGGGTTTTGCACATGGTTTTGGGCATGATGGTTTTCTGACCATGGTATTTTGTAGATATGGTCAAGGGAACTATGGTTTTGTTTTGATCCAGGGTTAATGGATTGAGGTTTATGAATTCTTCGACATGTATATATATATGTATTTTAACATTGAAATGAACATAACGAAAAATCAATCTGGTAGTCCCGTTTTTGGATCCATGGAAAAATCCCTGTGTACTTTTTTGTGTTTCTCACCATTATATATTTTCTGTTTTTAAGAATTTATTTGCAGTTAATTTATGTATAGGGTTAAAACCTACATGCAATAGGAGGAATATGAAATAGAAATATTATAATTCCTCTGCTCCATTTTCTAGTCATATAAGATGTTATACTTGTAACAAGTTTCGGCATGTAGCAAAAGAATGCAGGAACAAATCAATGGCTCTTCACAGACAACATGGCAAGCAACCAAATGATAACATTGTTACCAAAATACCTAAGAAAGATGGATCTACCAACATTTATCATATTAAGTGAAAGGAAGAAGAACAAATAAGGTGTGGTCTTTATCTTTGCTCATTTGAAGATTAAGATGAATGGTACATAGATAGCGGATGCTCTCATCACATGATTGGAGATAATGACAAGTTTAAGTCTCTCAAGAAAAACAAAAATGGTAAGGTGATTCTTGGAAATAGTGCTCCAACAAATGTCATGGGAAAAGGTAAAATCAAACTTGAGAAGTATGCAAAAGTAGTTGATGCATTATTGGTTCAAGGGCTAAAGTAGAATATTCTAAATGTAGGTCAAATATCTGACAAATGACGTATAATTTTATTTACATCAACTAAATGCAAAGTTATAGATGAAGAAACTGGAATGGTTATAGTAAGAGGCTACAAAAATCCAGACAAATTATAGGTGCTAGCAAAGAAGAATCCAAGTAGAAATAAGAGGTATAGTTCCTCTTCTTCTTCAAATTCATAATAAAAGAAGATAGTTCCCACTGCAGTCTATTTTATTTAAATCATACTTCTAACAGTGACTGTAGAAGTGATTTGAGGTACATGACCTCAGCAAGAGTAGGTGATGATTATCAGGTCCACAGGATCACTGATGTATGATCTCAGGGGGAGCTACGCATGAGCATCTTGGTGATGATTTACTATTTTGGTTTGATGTTCCTTTTGATAATGTTTTGGTATTACTCACAATACATCTAATGAAGTAACAATGAACAGGAACAAATAGTACAGGTTCAAGGGGAGTTGTGACTATAAAGAATCAACAATTTACTTTATGTACATGGAGCTCATGAAGGACAGTCACGTATATACATGATTTTTTATCTAGATAGTCACGTATGTTTCTTTGAGATGGATAAAGGTGGCACAAAACTCAGGGGGAACTTCTCATATGCTTCCATTAGATTATTATTGATATTCTAGCATTGACATTGGTTTATTTCATACTGTTAGTAATGCCCATATGATGCTTAGGAATGATGATTGGTCCATGATGATTCATGAGTTATTGCAAAATGTTATTGTTTCTATGGTTTTTTGATGGATTTGTTGATTGATGAGGTGGATATGATTAGATTTGATAGTGAATAGTTGGCACAGGTTCGGGGGGAGCATTTGTTATGCTTCCAATAGTGCATTATTGTCATTATGGTTCCTTGTTGCGTGATGGTTTTTTGGCTTGATCAGTCTTTGCTGAAGTTGATGAAAAGATATATGTTGGTCATTAGGCATGGATTGGATATGATGAAATTATTGTTTATATGTTACTTGAGTTTCACTTGATAAAGGGATGTGTAGGCTATGGTCGTTGTTGGCATTGGTTGATGATGATGAGTTTATCATTCACTCACTACTTTTTGACAATGCTATTTTGTTGTCATTATGTCATATGTATGATGCCTATATATTGCTCAAGTTTGGTAAATTTGTTAAAAATTGAAGATATGTGTACTGAAGATGTGAAGTTGTTGGCTAGATTTGTGATGACTGAAGGTTCTCTTTGTTTGCACACATGTTGTTGATACATATGGTGATGTATATGTTGCTTGAGCATTGTGGCTCTTCTTATGTGTGAAAAATCCATGATGATCTTGATGATATGAGATCAAGGAGATGAGTTACTAAGAGAGCTTGATTGCACAATCTTATGCTACGATTGGTTAATGATGATGAGTTCATGATTTACTCATTCTTATTGGCATCTCTCATTGATGAGAAGATATATACAAATTGTTGATGGATGAATTGAAAATAGTGATCTTATGGATGATTAGTTGAGTTGCATTTTGGTGAAATTGTTTATGGTGTGATAATTCTACTTGATACACTAGATGAAGTATATGTTATGGTCATTATTGATGTTGAAGGTTCTCCTTGTCTATGATGGATGCATATGATGACATTATGGTTCAAAAAATTGATATTGTTTCCTATGGATTATAGCTCTTCCTATATATGGAAAAATAATGTTACATGAAATCAAGAGGATGTTTATGTGTTGTTTCTACAGTTGATTGGTGATGCTTTGAAGCATTGCATACTTAGTACCATGTTGATGATGTTGAAAGGTTTGATGCTCCATTTCCATAACTTACTTCTTGATGATGAGGATGTTCATGTTGCTTCTATGTTACTACTATCAAATATTCATGGTGCAGGTTCATATATGGTATATGGTGGTTGTTGATGACTATCGTGATCTTACAACTTCATTGTTGAGGTCCTAGTTTTGGTTATAAAGGTCATATATGTCCCTTAACATAAAGGTCATGTAATGACCCATGTTGTGGTCATTGTAATATTCAGTATTATATGGGCTATTGGGATGAAGTCATGCTTTGTATGTAATCCCATTATTTTGGGCAATTGATGTAATGTTGGGTCAAATATATAAACCCAATGTGTTGGATATCTAATGTAATAATGAGTTAATGGTGTCAGGAAAGGTCATTTTTGGTTGAATCGTAAAGTCTTGTGTTTTTATTATATATTTTTAGAAGGTTCATCATATGATCAGGGGGAGCATGGCCAGTATGCAGTTCTCATATTCGGCAAATCATACCTACATTGATCCTCTCTACAAACGGGGAGAAAAGTATTCATTCAGCATTGGTCAGCGCTTTTCCCTAGATGTTAAAGGTGGAGAGAAGCTTGGTGTTTGGAGAAGAATTCTTGGATAATATTGGTGAGAAACCTTGGTATTTTTTGGTGTGTTTGCAGGTGATTACAAATTGTGACTAAATGCCAAAGTAGTTTTCATCAGGTCCAAAGGGGGAGATTGTTGGAATTATCGCTAATGTGTTATCCTTTATGGCAACCTTCTTGATAAAGATGGCAACATTGTGATAACAGAATGATTATATAGACCGATAGAAATGTTACAGGTGATATGGAAAAATGAATGTTAGTTCAGAGACAGATGGATGATAAAAGAAAAGTTTGAGAAATTATATGCGGGTCCTGAGAAGCAAGGTCACGTACATACGTAGGTATTGTGAAGAAAAGTCGTGTATAGAATCCACACCATGGTAATCTGGATACCAAGGGGTATTTATCATGGTATTGGCCCATAGAAATGGAAGCGACAATGGTTATTTGATCTCGTCAAAGAATATCAATGGCATTACTAAGGGATTGGTCTAAGGTATTGGCTAAGGCTAAAGTTATATAAAGAGATGGAGATCAAGGTGTTGTGTGTGAAAGTATTTGATTTTCTATGAATGATTTGATATGAAATAGGTGTGCACCAGGGAGCAAGGAGAAGACTCAGATTTGAAAGATCTAAAATATGTTGACATATATGCTTGATTGATTTACTTGTTGCAAATGACTAAGTAGCTAATATTGATGAAACTGTGATACTATGATAAAAATGATTTCACATTGAGCCCTCCTTAATTGAATATCTTGTTAATGATATTTTGAAGGAAAGTCTCTCTTGTGGGGATAATATGCACCACTAAACCGTTGGATAGAAGCAATTGAACTAACAGTGGTGGTTGATCTCTTTTTTATATGAGACTTAAGTCGCCTAGTGAGGCTTTGCACTAAGCCCGCTAGATTTGTGATAACATGCACCACCAGTGACACTAGGTGTTGAGACACTAGGTTAAGCCATTTGGTATATAGTAGTTGCAACAAACTCATGGTAAGTATCGTAAAACAACCAACGGGGTCTAGTTAAATCTATACTCCAACCTAAAAGGACGGGACCGAGGAGATGATTCAAATAAGGATTAGAGTCGGGTGGTAGACTCTCATTAACCACTTCTGGAACTATCTAATATGTTGGCTAAGAACCAGTAACAATGCCCTTGGATATGGATAATTCTAAGTCTAGCTCTACAGTGAGGTCAATACTATATGTAAAATAAGGTGGACCCTCCACTTCACGAACAAGGACCTACTGTTGACAAGAATGATGTGGAATAAACTCAACCATGATGAAAACAAAAGTTTTGCGTTGAAATAATAGAAACACTTATGTCCAACTAGACTCATACCAAACAACAATGTCATAATCAATATAAAATGAACAATAAGCAAACCAAGTGGCATAATGGGCCTTTTGTTGGTTTTAGCTTGGTTGATGAGGGTCCAAGATAACTATGAAGGTACGAGAGATAGTTACAATGGTCTCTTTCTTAACAACCCAATTCCTTGCACAAATACCATTTATTATTGGTAGGTGCCCCCTAATGGATTTGACTGAGTTCTAACCAATGTTTGATCCAAGTATCACAAGCACAAACCACCTACAATCACCTATGTGGGTTCCCTAAAGAAAGGCCACTAATGTTACCATCTACAACAAAATGGTTGGGTGAAATAGTTGTTTGTCAAATCCACATGCATGGGTAGGGTGGCTAAGCCCAAAGCATCCCAAAGGAAACCCCTATACACAAGTAGATCACAGCACCAGAACCCAATGAATTAGGGATATCACTCCACGAATATTGATGTGACCTTATGCTTGCCCCTTGTGTGAGGGGAGCTTTCTCAACAAGCACTTGCTAGCAAGTGGATTTTCACTCCCTAACTTATATTCAAGTTTCAAGTACTATGGCCTTACAAAATTCTCTCTCCAACCTAGTCCATAGCCCTAAAATCATAATATAGAGTAAGTGTGATATCAAAGAAAAATGTCTAATCCTTTTTTACTTAACATTACTTTAGTTTCTATTCTCAAATTTCAAGGTAATGGAGTGAGATTTTGATGGCATGTGTAGGTGGAAATTTCCAAGTCTGTAAAGTATGCAATATATGAGTAGTGCACAATTTCACTTCGATGAAAACTACATTAAAGTTAGGAAAGTGATCATTTATATTTAGTTGTTTGCAAATGCAATCCTCACCTCGTTGTCTTGTAAGACTCTGAATATCCAAATGCAATTAATGAGATGTTATGTGAAACATCCAAATATGCAGTCCAAAAGAAACAACAACAAAAACATCGAAAATAACAAAATAAGCCTTGCTTACTACTAAGAATGCAATTAAAGAGTAAGAAAATAATAACTAAAATCAGCATCCTACATAGTAGTATATAGAAAATAAAATAATAGGACAATGGTAGGAGATCTCTAGCTAGTCCCAATGTCTGTGCAGGGAATCATACCTAAGAAAGAGTCAAAGTCTTCCTAAATTTATCATATATTCAACATGTTCGGATAGATAAGATGAATGGATTTTCTAAGGACTCCAAACAATTATATATATAATTTAACCAAGATCTAGGCCCAACAATTGTAGAAACCCTAAGAAATTTTAAGTAAAATCCTTGAAAAATCCCCACAAAATAAGCTTCAATGCTCTATTAGTGAAGACATGGAGCAATGCAATGCTACATATACACAGACATAGTGCATACCAATGCCATATCTATGCAAGCAGGAGTGTTGGTCAAGAAAATTCACCCAAACGTTTATATCTAAACAAGATTGATAGATCTAATGACTAGAGAGACCCTAAAAAATAATTAGTAACAAGAAAGAATAACTCAAGAAAACCAATCAAAAAGATGAATAAAAACACTAAAGTTCTAAATATTTTCATATTTCCACTCCAATAGACTTGCCAATTCTCCTTTTAGAATCATCCCTAATTGCCAAGGAGTCCATTCTAGATACCTTCCCTTAATCTGTGATAGACAATAGTGGTATCCATTGTATCCCCTATTAACTAAGATGCATGCACATTCATGTAATGAAAAATAGGGTTTGTGTTCATACCTTTCTCTTGAAGTTTTATCCTAGCTTGATCTAACTAATTCCTTCTCTAGGAATCCCTTTTTTATCCCTAGAATCTTTATCCTACTCTCCAACACCTATTCCATAAAGACAGTGATCAAAACACACAAACTATATTCTTCCAAACATGTGTAGTAAACATTATTCATTCAAATTATATGAAACAAATACAAATCTAACATTAACATGTAAAAATATATAGATAAATGGATGGAGAAAACACAATTTTTATATTATCAAAATGAAAACTTACAACAATTGCAAGTATTTGTAATCCTTGATTAATTACTCCTCTCACACACACTTACAATCAAGGCACACTAATATCATGTGCTTATTGCAAGGTAAGAGATGTTCTCTTGGAACTTTGGTAGTAAGGTGAGATGAGAAAGTAGAGAGGATGAACTTAGACATGTTGGTCCTTGTTTGAAAAGTCTTTTCATCCTTATCCTTTTTTTAATGTTGCTTTGACCTTTCTAACATTATATTTTCAGTCAAAATACCCTAGCCACTTCAACACTCTTTGCAAGAGGAATAAGAGCATTCAACACTCTTTGTTAGTGTATTAGATCATTGCAACTCTCCTTGTCAATGTTCCAAGAGTGTTGGAGGACCCTTTTTAGCTATTTGTGGGGTTTTTCCATGGGAATGTACAATATCTCAATATAATAATTCATGACTTCTCAAGTGGTCTCAAGGAGTGTCAAATGGAGCCATAATACCAAGAAGCACACATACCCACCTTATCATCAACTAGTTCAAATTTGGGTATTCTCCTCTCATGGTATCATAGTCCCCTATACTCTTGTCCTTTTCCATCTACGGTTGATGATGTATTTTATTAATAATGTTTGGAACCATTTACATTGTTAGGCTCTTTGGCCTTGTACAATATACATTGTTAAATTGGGGGATCAAATCCTAGTTTATTATAGTACGCCTGATATCAATGAGGAAAAACATACCCATGGACAATACCTATTTTGCTAATATTTGTGTCAAAATGAATTTGGTCGATGGGCCACCTAAAGGAAATGACATACAAATTGGGAATTAATCTTTTGACCAGGAGATCAATAACGTTAAGATTCCATTTTAGTGCTCCATTTGTCATATGTACGGTTACCTTCCCTATGAAGTATATCCTTGATGATGTGAAAGAAGTTGAAAAGAATATCGAGGACATGACCCAAACTCACAATCAACTCAAGGTTGATATAGGAAGATCCATTATATCTCTTTATTGAAAGGTAAATCTATCCCTAAGGACCCCTCTTCTATTATTGTCAAAAAGAATATTAAAAGATATAGTTATATCAAAGTTTTGTCTTCTAGGCATAAGAAGAGATTAGTTAGGTAGATTGATTAAGGGTAGATTATAAGAAAAGAAGGAATGATTCATAATGGCTCCAACTCTTGAGCTCAAATATTTCCTCTAATCTTGCAGATGTGATTAACATGAGAGAGATTAAAAAAAACAAAAAAACAAAACAAAAACAAAAACAAAACAACAAAACAAAACAACAAAAGACAACAAAACAAAACAAAAACAAAAATAAACAAACAAACAAAAATTAAAAATTAAAAACCTTCCCATGAGGCTCCTTGACACCATTTATGAATTGGAGTTAGATGTGGTGGAAAATTTTCCTGAAGAGAAAATTGTCTACTAGGAAGGAGGTTAAGGTTCCTATATTTCTTAACTCTTAATTATTAATTAATTATTAATTATTATAATATATTTTCTTCCCATCTCTCTTATGAGGGTGGGTATCCGAAGAAATATGAGAGGTGGGTTAAAATATGAGTGAGAACATCGGCAAAGAAAAATATGTGTGAAAACATATAATATGTTTTCATCCATATTCTCCCCACTTATTTTTTTACTCGTATTTCTCCCCATTTCACTGGATGACCAATACTTTCAGAGATATTTATTGAAATATAAAATCATTATTCATTATCAATTAACATTTTTTTGCCAAAAGCTTCTTATTTCAATTTAAGGTGGACGAGGATTTGTTGATTTTTTTAGTTTTTTAATTGAGGGTCTAGATTGCATCTCAAGGGAATATGCTCAACATATGCTTAGTCTTAATGCTTATCACAGGGTTTGTTAGGTTGCATTGACTTTTAATCAATTTAAAAAATTAGATTTGTGTCATATGGTTCCCTACACACCAATTTCCTAGGGATTTGAGATTATTCCAATTCTAATAAGTTCCTCCATGATAAGTTCCTCATTATTATTTACAACATTCATTTATATAAAAGCAAATTTTATTTAGCAAAATGGTCCATTACTTTTAATAAATTTAAAAATAGTCTTTTTATCTTAATTAAAGTTAACCCATAACATTTTTATACATGATTAATCTCCTAAATATATTCATTAGTAAACGCTCATATTTCCCTCACATTTCCCGCCTATATTTTCATTCATATTTCTTCTAAACTCACCCTCCTTACCCATACTTCCAAACATATTAATAAAATTAAAATCATTATTCAATATCAATTA
>APFE031719324.1:39925-66391 GCA_000404065.3 Pinus taeda | reverse complement strand
GGGGGGGGGGGGGGGGGTGTTCCATCCCAAAGAAGAATGAAGTTGAGTCCACTAACAATATTGGTGTCACTTGATTTCAAATATTCCCCCTTCTTTGAAATAGTAGGCTTGCGAGTGGAATTAGATTTTTTCCTTTGTTTCAAAATTGTTGTAAAAAATGATGGAGATTAGACGAAGACTAGAGCATGGAGGAAACCCTAGATGGAAATGATGTAACGCTAACTGCACCATGGGCGGTTCACCTTCCATGGTGGTTCTAACCCTGCTACTTGACAGCTGACGGTCTGGTTTGGCTGGTCCATAGACATTGGAACGACACCGTCGCAACTTCATTAATGCTCTTGTTCTCAGGCACAGTTTCGGTGGAACACCCATTTTCCTGACAGCGCTTCCTCGGTCACGGGCGGCACCTAGCATGGAGGGGGCATGTAAATCAACGGTCCCTCACTCCCTTGAGACCAGCATAACTTTGCATAGTGTTGTGTCGCTCCCGGGTCATTCTGCTACTCCTTGACAACCGTTGTCATCCTTATGCTCTACACTTGGTCGATCTCAACCATAAGCTGCCCATACCTCCACTGTACACCTCGAAGATGACCCTGGGCTAGATTTCCCACCACTCTCCCCTGCAACCCTGAATCTGCTTGGTTCCTGCTTACAAGCATCACCATCCTTTAACGTTTCGCTCCCTCAACTACCTCTTTTCTCCGCCCCGCCTGGCTTGGCACCCATCCCTGGTTCGCGACCTAAAACCCTTATCCCAAACCCTCACCCCCCTGGATGCTCATCAAACCCTATTGTTCCTAACCCTAACCCTAACACTCCTATACGCTCTGGTTGCTTTAGCTCCCCCATTCCCACCCCCAAATCCACCCCGCAGACAGTAAACCAAGGGATCCGTTGATTACTGAAGGATTTCCTGACAACCAGGTGCTCAGACAAGCAAAAAAAGGGCAGGTGCCTCAGGGCTGGAGACGGAGACATTAAGCTCGCCCTGGGAGAGGACCTATTAATGGGTGAAATGGACAACACCGCCAAGAAGGTTCTGGTTGGGCGCGTCCAAGGGAGGAATTACTCTGTAGAACGGCTGAGACTCTGGACTGAGGAAATCTGTGGATCCCTCCATAAAGAACTTCCCATCATCCATGTTCTAGCAAGGGGCTGGTTCACCCTTCGATTATATCGGGAGTAATACACAGACTGGATCCTCTCCAGATTTTGGCATATAGAGTTAGCTCCAGTTTTGCTAAAGCGTTGGGATCCCTTGTTTGATCCTGAGTGAGAACAGTTAGGGGTTGGTCCTATATGGGTTCGGATGTCGGGCCTACCTCTGCAATACTAGACCCCCACGATATTCAATAGAATTGGGGATGCCTTGGGAACCTACCTGGATCATGATCAATCCTTCGAATCAACAAGGATCATGACCATGGCCCAAATTTTGGTACATTTGGATACTATAGTCGGGCTAGAGGAGAAGATTACCATGCTCTGGAGACATTTCTCTCGCAGGCAAAACCTGAACTATGAGGGGGTGCCTTTCCATAGTTTTCGTTGTCACAAGGTTGGACACCTATACAAGGACTGTCCCTTACTCTCGAATTCAGTCTCGGCTACAATGGGTCTGTTGCATAGGCATTTAGTAGAGCCAATGGTAGATGTGTAACCCCCAGATCTAGATCATATAAAGGAAGATGTTGGGAACATTGTCCAAACCTCCAGTGCCTCCCAGATGCTGCCTCCATCTCCTCCTAAGACTAGATCCAGATATGTGGCAGAAGCAACTCTGTCTTCGAGTATTGTCTCTGCTCCCTACCCCTCTATCTTTCATTTTGATCATTTATCTATCTCTATGGTATCACTTCCTCCTTCCACTTGTTTTAATTTGATGCCCATTACTTGCTCCTTGATTCAACCTTAGCCTATTTTCTCCACTACCCCTCCACTGATATCAGGATTGGTCGACCCCCCTTCATCTAAATAATCTCCTAAGGGCCTTCATGTCTATAAACTTCAGCCCCGCAAGCCATCCACTCCTGATTCTCTAGGACTAGGTATCATCCACGCTCCCTCTGACCATAAGCCTTCTAGAGGACAACCCTCCAATCTTGCCAAAGCTATCAAAATTGTCAGGGATGACGTTTCCCAGGGCTATCAAAACACAATTGATTGGGTGCTTAGAGCAGCAGACACCCCTTCCATGGTTTCCCGATGAAATGGCTCTCCCTCAATTGGAGGGGCCTGGCCAGCGCTCAAAAGAAACTGGCCCTCAAGAGACTCATAAACTGCGAACCTTGTGACATAATCTTCCTACAAGAAACTTTGGGGCCCTCAGACCAAACTGTTAAAATACTCCTGATTATTTTGCCTAGATGGCATTTTCAAGCCATGGATACAGCTGGCAGATCTGGGGGTCTCACCCTCGGGATAAATCCCCGGACCATAAGAGTGCTCGCTTCTTGGGGAGACCTCGACTTCCTTGGCACGGATCTCTTCATTGCAGCTCTGGGCAAGCATATCCGTATCATTAATATTTATGCTCCCTATCAAAATAGGCTGGATTTCTGGAATCATTTTCTGGATGGGCCATTGACCAAATCCACCACTATTTTGGGAGGTGACCTTAACTTCTCCACTGGCCACGAAGAATCATGGGGTCATCACTCTCAACTTGATTCTCTTTCGGATCAGCTGAGCTCCATGTTTGATCAGAAAGGACTCATTGACGTCCCTATGAATAAGAAGATGCCAACCTGGCATAACAGAGGAACTGGAGAGGCTGCATTAGGGAGAAGATTGGAACGCTTCCTGATCCATGAAGAATTGTTGATGACTTTAACCAACTACAGACAATGGGTGGGCTCGGGTGGCATATCTGATCACTCACCTATATACCTGGAATTGGTGGATGCCACAACCAAGCCTCGGGGCCCATATAAGTTCAACTCATCCTGGTTAAGGGACCCTCACTATCTCAAGATGGTCTCGGACTTTTGGAATTCACACCCCCTCCCTGCCAAGAGGTGGAAGGCTGTCGGGTTCTGCAATAACATATACCATCTTAAACGTCTCTCGATTGACTGGGCCAAGCAGAAGAAAGACAAGGAGGATCGGGCCATATCTGAATTAGAATCCTTGATAGCCAATCTCACGGAAGAACAGGGTAGGGGTTATAACACCATAGAATCCAAATTGAAGTTAGTGGAGATAGAAGCTCAAAGAGCTAAGATACTTCTGGCTCGGGAGGAAACTTGGAGACTCAGGAGCAGAGCCATCTGGTTACAAGCGGGGGATGGCAACACAAATTCTTCCATAAATTTGCAAATGGAAGGAAGGCCAGCAACACGATTTAGCAGCTCCCATCGAAGGATGGAAGGTTGGCTAACACACATGCTCTGCTCTCTAACATGGGCATCTTGCATTTCAAAAAGTTGTTCAAATCCCCTCCTGGTGCTACACTACCTGATATTATCCATCTTGTTGTTCACTTCCCTAGGTTCGTAGAGCCAGATAGTATGGAGGACCTCACTAAACCTGTGATTTTGGGGGAGTTGGAAAGCACCCTCATATGGTTCAAAAGAGATAGAAGCATGGGTCCAGATGGCTGGCCGGTGGAGTTTTACCTTTACCTTTTTCGACACTCTTGGACATGACCTTCTTGCTGTGGTAGAAGAATGTTGAGTCCAAGGCATATTACATGAACCCATTAACTCCACATTCATTGCCCTTATTCCCAAAACGAACTCCCCCTTATCATTTAATGACTTCAGGCCTATATCCCTCTGCAATTGCCTCTACAAGATCATCGCCAATATCATAGCCAATCACATTAAACCTATCCTATCGGAGCATATTTCCCTGGAATAGTTTGCCTTCTTACAAAACTGGAAAATCCATGAGGCCATTGGAACTGCATAAGAGGCTCTTCACTTCATCAAGATGAAAAACCTAAAGGGAATGATGCTCAAAATTGATCTCTCCAAGGCTTTTGATAAGGTTAGCTGGCTATATCTCAAGATGTTACTTACCCACCTGGGTTTCCCTCCGAATTTCATCCGATGGATCATGTGCTGCATTACTTCGGTCTCCTTTGCCATTATTATCAACGGTTTAGCCTCCCACTCCTTCCAGGCCGAGAGGGGACTCAAACAAGGATGCCCTCTTTCCCCCCTCCTCTTCCTCCTGGTTATGGAAGGTCTCAGTAGAAGGATTGCCTCTGAGAAGGTTGATGGGAACCTCAAAGGACTAAAAATTACAGATCAATGCTCTCTGACCCACCTTCTCTTTGTAGATGACATCCTTATATTCTTGGATGGTGGGCTTCAGGACATCATCACCTTCATTGGGATTTTGAGACTTTTCAGCTCAGCCACCGAGATGGAATGCAATCAGACTAAATCTACCATATCCCATTCGAGATGTACTCAACAAGAAATCATCCTTGCTCTACAAAACTTCCCCTTCCATATTCAAACCCTTAAGGATGGGTTGAAGTATCTGGGGTTCATGATAAAACCAGATGGATACAAAATAGCGAACTAGATATGGTTGATTATTAAGATCGAATGAAGACTCAATCTTTAGAACCATTGGCTACTTTCCAGAGCTGGTTGGTTGGTGCTTATTAAATCGGTCCTAGAAGCCACACCAGTTTACTAAATGTCTCTGGCCTAGATTCCGCAAGGAATCATTCATAGGATCCAAAGAATCTGCTGCAACTTCTTATGGAAAGGAAACAAAGAGGGGAGGCTATATGCTTGCGTGAAATGGAGTAGCATCTCCCTGCCCAAAAAGTGGGGTGGGTGGGGATTAAAAAATTTATCTACCTTCGCCCAGGCTCTTGCAGCTAAACTAGACTGGCTGCTCCTGAAACAAAGGAGCTTGTGGACCGATGTGATCTTCTTCAAATACATCCAGCCAACTCCATTTTCGGACTGGATTAGACTGCCTATCTGGAACCGAAAGAACATACCAGTCATCTGGAGGGTTGTTCTGAGCACCCTTCATACTATAAGAGAGGGACTCACTTGGCGGATTGGTAATGGTGAGGAAGCCTGCATCGGTATTGATCCTTGGATTGGATGTGGGAATGCACATCTCCTTTCACAGGCCCTGATGTACTTTCTAAATCATAGAGAAATCTTATTCAATGCACAATTTGGTGACCCACAAAACACCTCTGTTTTCAAGCAAGCTTGGTTATCAGGGGCAACTTTAGACATCCCGGATAGATGGCACTAGGACTGGGGGACATACTTGTGTGCATTATCTGAATCTCATGTCAGATTAAGGGATGAGCCTGATGAGCTGATATGGGGGCTAGCACAGAATGGGAAATATTCCCCAAAGGTGGGGTACATAATTATTCATGCAAGGCACAAACCACAAGTCCTAGAGAACTGGTGGTGGGACCTATGGAAACATCAGAGCCCTCCCCATTCTATATTGTTAATGTGGAGCATTATTGCGAATAAAATTCCGATGGGCAATAACCTAAGAAAGTGGGCTTTCTCTGGACCAACTTGGTGCATCCTCTGCAAGAATGAGGAGGAATCCTCCAATCACCTCTTCCTTGCCTATCTGAAAACACAGAATGTTTGGACTCATGTCCTACATATCCTTAAGAGAGCTCATACATGGACTAGGGAAAATATATTCATAGCCTGGAACAATTGGTGGAACAATGGTTCGTCCCCGAAAACAAGGAATATGTCGCTGATTGTGTCCTGGCACATTTGTATTAGCAGTAACAGCAATATTTTCCATGGGAAATATATCAATTGGGCCCTGATCATCCCAAAAATTTGCACAAGCTATCTAGAGATCTCGGAGGAGCCAATGAACTTCAGGACACGGCACATTACACCGGAAAACATTGATCGAAGGAACCCCTGGGCATACTTCGATGGTGCTGCCCAAGAACAAGGGTGTGGAGGTGGCATCATCCTACACAAATCAGATTCTCACTACTTCCATGTCAGTTTGGGGCTGGGAAATGGCACCAACAACTATGCAGAACTTATGACCCTGCCCCATTTATTATACTTTGCCATATCCAAAAATTTTCGACATCTACAGAGCTTTGGGGACTCAAAGATGGTCATAAATTGGTTTAATCGCACATACACATGCCATGCTTACTCACTCAGAACAATATTAGATGATGTATTATATATAAAATCACAATTTGACATGGTTTCTTGCACTCATATATACAGGGAACGCAATGCAACCGTCGACAGGTTATCAAAAGAGGCAATGAACCATCCTCAAGGAGAATGGTTAATCAGAGAACACACTCAGGCACATGTCTACCAGTACTACCACAGACCATACATAGACCAAGTTTTGCGGAGGGCAGATGAGCCCTAGTTACAGTCATTTTGTTAAATATTTTTTGCACAACTATCTGAATATGTAATTATATAAGAATTTGAACATCTATCAGCCTACCCGAACAGGGGTCTTTTTGTAATTTTGTTATAGGTTACTACAACTCAATACTGTTGACTACGGTCAACTTATTGCGTATGCCATGGGAATGTACAACATGTAATTTTCTTGATAATGAAAATTACGATTTTTCTTTCCGGCAAAAAAATTATTGGTGTCACTTACTCATTAAATGAAGAGTTCCCCCCTCTAAAAGAGAAAAATATCATTTAATACCAACTAAAGAGAATGGATTTTCTCTAGAAGAAGAGGGAGTGGATTAGGGGGATGGGCCATTTTGGTCTTAGTAAGAAATATCCTATTTCCCAAGATAATAAGGATGTTCTATTTGGAACACAAATGACTACTCAGGGGACCCTTAGAGTAGACAAAGCCCACTCTAAGGTTCCAAAATGATTCTTCTCTCTTACAATATAAGAGGTTTTGGGAGCCCCTATAAAAGAAACTCCTTGAAGAGGAAAATTATAGTAAATAATCCTCAAGTAATTTTGATTGATGAAACAATTATGGAGGTAGGCATGGTTAAAAATCTATCAATGTCATTCATTCCTGGTTGGAGGTTTGAATCTCTTAGTGTAAAAGAGAAAATAGGGATATAGCAATAGATCAGTTCAAGACTCGCCACTTTAGGTTTGTATCTTATTCAGAATGTCATTTTTTTAGAGTTATTTTCCAAAAAATTAGATTTAGTTTTCAATATTATCAATGTTCGTGGATCTTATTTGGTTAGGAAATTTGATTGGGACTCCTCTTTTGAAATTTGGAACTTGGGAAAGAAAATATATTTATGGGAAAAGATATGAATTTCATCCCAAGACAAGTAAAGTGTGGGGATGTGCAAGAAAGATGGACCCTCTAATTGACTATTTTTTAAAGGGGATTGGTGATGTTGACATATAGTCTTTGACTATGAAACTGATTTCAAGGAGCAATGAGGTGGCAGATGGTGCTATCTCCAAAAGAGTTGATCATTTTTTGGTAGTTGAGCAACTTGTAGACAATATAAGCAGAATAATATCATGGATTTAAAAAGGAGTGACACCTAACCACGTTCCAGTATTTCTTCAAGTGGGTGTTATGACACCAAAACCTCCTAGTACTTTTACTTTTAATTCTCATTGGCTCAAAGACTAAGAATTTAGAGAGTTGAGATGAATAAAGGAATTATGTCTATCGCCTAGAGGACTCAACAGTGTATTATTTCGTTGACAACCTAAAGGGAATTAAAGGAAAACAATAGAAGGGAAAAAATATCAAATTTAAATACTCTCAAGAGCATATTTATATTTTGTTAGAATTTATAGAAAGTATAATCAATTCAAATATGAATAATATTTTTAGTGATATTGAGTTGGAGAAGCTAAAACTGAATGAAGATGCTAAAAAGGAGTTAATGGGATGGGAAGAAGCTAAATGTAGGCAAAAGAGCAAAGTTGTGTGGATATCTCAAGGTGATGAAAATAATATAATTCCACGAATATGCAAAAATCAGGAAAAATATAAACATTATATGGAGCATAAAGAATAGAGAGGATAACCAACTCACAATTTTGGGATATCGTGGAGTGGGAACAAATCTCTTCAATGACATTTTCAATGAACCTCCTAGATCTAACATAGTAGTAATGGTACAAATGGTTCCTTTCTTCTCAGGGTTTTTTGGGTGAGGATCAAAACAAGGCCCTTATGAAGAAGGTCCTCTTAGAGGAATTATCAATGATAATAGAGTCTTTCCATAAAGATAACATCTTCAAACCTAACTGTTGGCCCATTGAATTGTTTGAAACTTTCTTTATTTGTTAGGTACAAAATTATCACTAGTTGTGGAGGAATTTGGGAGCCCTAGTAAAATTCCAAGGGATTTTAAATCCAGATTCTTAGCTATGATTCTTAAGAAGAATAATCATGATATTTTTGAAGATTTTAAACTTGTTTCTCTCTATAATATTTCATACAATATTACTATTAATATCATTGCTAGAAGACTCAGCCCTATGCTATCCCTTGTTGTCTTAGGTGAGTGAGTCGGGTTTCTAATGGTATAAAAATTCATGAAGCCAATCGCATAGCACAAGGTCTCCATTCCATAAAGGTAAAAAGGAAGTCCCCCTTCATTATCAAATTATACCTATACAAAGGTTTTGATAAGGTCAGTTAGACTTGTTTTAAGTTGATGATGTTACATGTTGGATTTTCCTATTAATTTGTGATTGGGTGGGGCGTTCTTTGTCTTATGTATCCTTATTCTATTTGATAAATGAATTTTCTTCCTCCTTTTTCCAACCTAATAGATGAGTGATGGCCCTTAGTATTCTAGCAAAAATGTTGTAATAGTGGAGGTCTCAAAACCAGAGGTATGTACAAACTTAAGAGGTATCACACACTGTATATGCAAGTTTACTCGTCAATTCACACTAATATATGAAATAGAATGTTATTTTTTATCAAGTGAAAGGGATATTCATGCAGATGAATAGTCACTCGTCTAGTTTACTCTTGAAGGAAATGAGATTTCATAAAATAATGTTGCAAGAAACAAAGTGCGGGAAATTAAGTTGCAGGAAAGTAAAGTTGCAAGAAAACAAAGTTGTAGGAAATGAATACTATACTACTTTGAAAGGAATATAAACAAATTATTCTTGCAAGGAAATCAAACTATGTTGTGCTCTTGAAGGAAATCAAATAAAATCAAAATAGAAAGTAATAACAAGGCAACCTATAGTGTTGTAATGTAATCATGTAGAGATGATTGTCTTCTTCTTAACCTCCCCTAATTCACTATATCATGTAGCAATGGTTATTCAAGGTGTTCATCAAATGAAAAATACAAAATCATGAGAAAGAATGACAAATTGAGGTTGCCAAATCCATTCTATAGGAAACTTTGTAATTTTACAAGAAATTCATGTGGTTATGTAGGAAACTTCAATAATTGAACTAAATGTAGCAACTTATTGAAAGTAAATATGAAAATAGTAAAGGAAGATATGTATAACACATATAATTCATAATAACAACTCAACAAATGAAAGGGATCAAATTCCTCAGTTCTTACTAGAAAAGATAAAGCTCGCCATTCACTAAGTTGAATGTAACAGCGAAGAAAGACGTGAAATGTCTAAGAAATAAGCATGAAAATGAGATAAATAAAAGTACAATAGGGTCTCCAGAGTTCCTATGGGTGGTCCCTCCACAAGGTGCGCAGTGGCCTAAGAAAAATCAACACTAGTTGCTTGCCAAAGAAAATTGTTTCTCTATTAATCCACATCAACATTACATAAACTGAAATAAAAGAGTTACAAAGTTGCAATATCAAAATAATGTTCTTTCTTCTCTAAATAAGTTGTCTTTCAACTAGCCTAAAGCTCTACTTTTTATTAATGTTTATTCCTGACAAGGAAAAGAGTCAACCTCATAGGATTTATTTCCATAATTTCTCTTCATTTTTAGAGAGGTGGTTTGATCTAGGTGGATGTTGGTGGCCACCCACCTATCCCACTTGGACCCCCACAACTGTCTCTTACAATTTTTCAGTTTCCGTAATTGTAGCACAATTTACTATTTTTAGCAGTTTTTCGGGTCCTGAACTTCCGAAGCCGTTTTGAGGCCCTAAATGACGTTTTTTGGGAAATCTTGGAGCAACATGGGTCCATAGATCAATGTTGCTCTTCCCAAAGTTGTAGTGCTCGGATAGATATTTCTAACGAGCTATTATATGCGTCAAACGAAGATCAGGTGCCAAAGTAACGACCCCGGGAAGTTGATCTACCAACTTACCCAAAACAGGGCCCACAATTTGGTGTTTCATCTTCTAGGGTTAGGCTTTGGGATGTTAATGGTTTTCCATTGTTTCTCAACAATAAATAGGCCTTCGAGCCTCATTGTAACACAGTTCAGAGGCATGTAGCTGCCACATCTCTTCTTTGAGATAAGCTACCATCGCCCTAACTGGTTTATTTCCATTACTGTTTGTAAGCATATTTCAGTATTTTACATTAATGAAATGAAGTATTATTTCCACTACATCTCTGTGTTTATGGTTATCTCTGTAATTTTTTGCATTCCTGTTTAAATCTTGATCAGTGGTATCAGAGCAGTCTGCTTTTTCTCTGTTTTTCTTTTCATGTCCCCAACGAGGTCAGGATATAAGGAGTTAGGGCTTGAACTAGTCGAACCTTTGCAAGATCAGCCTCGCAAATCCCGACGGCCTCCCATGGCGGATGAGAAGAAAGATGAGGGCGCAGGAGATCCTACCAAATTCTTGCTCGAAGAAGCCCTCGAGCAACAAAGGAACGCGATGATGGACAACCTTGCGCGGATCCTTTAGCGACTACCTAGAGGCGGCGCATCGGCTTCCAACAGCTACTCTGGAAACGCCACACCATTTAAGGTACAAGTTAATTTTGAAATCCCCATATTCGAGGGTCAGATAGATGCAAATGTCATAGATAAATGGTTAAATCTACTAGAGGGTTATTTTTCTGTTCATGAATTTTTGAGTCGGGAAAAGATTGTTTTCACTCTTCTCAAAGCAGCCCCCCACGTCAAGGACTGGTGAGAAACCTAATGCAAGCAGAAAGATGAAAGTACGGACTCACTGTTCTCAGCCGCACCCACTTGGAATTCCTTCCGGGATGCCATCAAGGAGCAGTACTACCCTGTCAAAAGCTATGAGGACAAATACATAAAGTGGACCAACCTGCGGCAGGGACGAGACCAAGATGTGTCGAAGTTCACAAACATTTTTCATACCCTTCGCTCACAGTTGGGTATCAAAGATTCTGAGCTACATCTGGTACTCTAATACTGTAGCTGCCTACACAGATACATCCAGGAAGAGATGGAGTTCCTGAACATCTACTCGCTCGGCACAACGTACCGATACGCTGTCAAAATCAAGCAAAAGTTCAAACAGAAGAAGAGAGACTTTGGATCTACAAATTCGAAGACCAAAGAACAAAGCCAAGGCAAGGTGACCCAAGACAACTCATTGAAGCAGCAAGAAAAGAACAACACCACAAAGTTGAAGAAGGACACAGGAAAGTGGTGTGAGTTCCACAAGAGTCCCACTCATAACACAAGTGAGTGTCGGACTAAGCAGTCGCTGGTGGCCAAGTTGAAGGCTTCAAAATTAGATGCATGTTCTGACCCTGAGTCAGAACCCGACAAGGGGAATGGAAAAGGGAAGCAGATCATTGATCCAAAGCCCATTGTCACTGTTTCCACTGCCAAGATCCAGAAGAATGAGCCCGAAGATCCAGAGGAGGGGGGGCGTCTCTTCCACTCACAGATGTGGATGAAGGGTTTGCTGTTGTAATTCATTATCGACAGTGGTAGCCAAAAGAACCTCATTTCAGCAAAGGTCATGAAGCGGTTGGGCCTATCGACTATACCACACCCACAATCATACAGTATCGAGTGGCTTCACCAAGGACGAGATCTTCGAGTTCGCCAACAGTGTCGCCTTCCCTATAGTATCAAACCCTTCACAGACGAGGTATTGTGTGATGTTACACCTCTGGATGTTTGTGATGTGTTATTAGGCCAACCATAATTGTGGAGACAACATGATGTGTATGATTCAAGGCCTCACATAGTCATTATTTCTTTTTGTAATTCATTATACAGAATATCGGAGGTAGCCCCACCTACCGCCACCTCTTTGATCTCTGCTAAGAAATGCAGCAAGATCGTCTCCCAGACTAGGAAATTCATTTTTTGTCTAGTTCACTCCCAAAGTAAGGGGAAGATTGTCACCACATCCATGACCCCCACGAAGGGTTCCTCCACGCAGCAGTAGCAACAAAGGGATATGGTCATGACAGAACACAGGAACAACTTCTCCTCACCCATAGGGGTACCAAACAAGCTTTAGGTAGGAAACAAAGTCTGGTTGCATCCGCAGAAAGAACGCCTTGCAAGAGCCCATCAGAAGCTCCAACCACGCCGACATGGTCCTTACACCATTACCAAGGTTGTGGGAAATAATGCTTTGGAGCACAACATGTGTAGCATAAAAACTATGGCTGAAGAATGAAAACTGATAGCTTGTAGACTTGAATGTAAAAATACACACAGGTATTTAATAATAATAATTTATTAATATAAATAATTGTATAAGATGATATAAGATGATTTGAATGTTACAATGAGGCCCTGCTTTTATACCTCAGCAGGTGAGCTTTCGTGAATGGGCATGTCTTTTAGACATGCCTATTCACTTAATTAATGACTTATTTAACCTAAACAATATTTAATTATTTAATATTTATATTTATTTTATTTATTTATTTATTTATTTATTTTTTATGAATTATATTCATAACATAGCCTCTTCCTTCGGAAACTTTGTCCTCAAAGCTATATTGTTGGCAATTGTCTTTGCGGTGGTTGTCGTCTTGGCATATGGGAGGCGGAAGGTCTCTAGTGGCTCAGCGTCTATAATTCACTAATAGCTCTATTTTTGAGTCCAAGGTTATCTTCTTTTGTTCCCTTCTCTCCTCTATATATATATATATATATATATATATATATATATATATATTATTATTTATTTATTTATTAAAAAAATTATTAATTATTAAAATATATATATATATATATATATATATATATAGATATAATTTTTTAATATATAATTTTTAATATATATATATAATATATATATATATATTTATTTATATATCTATAATTGTTATAAACTATATAATTGTTATAAATATAACACTATAAATAAGAGCCAAAAGGTGAATTTCTGACGCGGAGCGATGGAGGCAACAGGCGTTAAAACAGCGAGATTCGATCCTGAGGCATCGAGATCGGTGAGAGCGGCGACGGGAAAGTTCAGAACCTTGTACCTGACAAACGCTCCACAGGTAAAAGAGGGTTTCTGGGGCAGATCGAGATCAGAACAACGATTAGATCTGGCATCCAGCAGATTAAACAATGTAAATGCATGCGAAGCACATCCGGAAGCAGAGCGAAAGACCTACAATCACCGTGCTTTGATATGCAATGGTATGCTGATACAGATCCGAGGACTAGAACCCCATGGAGACAAAACCCTGGAGGTAAGAAAACGAATTCTCAAAAATTTTGCTCATCAGAACCCGAATCTGTCTCTACAGGCTGCAGATCTCGTTGAAAATCAACCCGAGCAAACGCCATTGAGCCCAGATGGGGCAGTATTTTACTGGATCCGTGGCATGGAGCTCAGATCGAGCCACGGGATCCATAACCTAGATCCGCGCACTATAAAAAGACCCCCTTCTTGGATTACGCTCTGGATAGGTAGCAGTGCCTGTGTCTACAGGAATTTGATCCGGCAGACTGGTCCACCAACCCCTTTCGGAAAGATTCGGGCCCGATCTGATACATTCTGGCAGTCCCCAAACAGATCTTTCGAAGACCAAACCTGGGGCGAGAGACTAGGTATGGACTCCCTGAAATATTCAGTATGGCATACTGGAACAGAGCGGATCGACAATCAGCGCAACCGGACCTGCGATAACAAGAAAATACTCCATAGATCTGAATCCCATAATCGACACAGGGAACAGAGAGACGAGCCGAGTACGAGGGAAGAGCTAAAGAATCAAACAGCATATACAGTGAATGCGCGGGAAGAGACAAAAAACAATCTCTTTATCAGTTCTGGGCACAGATCGGGCTATAGGCTCTCAGATCTAGACCACTGTAGAACAGATCTACCCCTACTCAAGCCAGATCTGGAAATACACCCACTGGAAAAGACGATTGAAGATAAAAAAAGCCCTCTCTTTATTAAATCCATGGGAGGGAACACAATCTGCATTGAAATAGGGAAATGGGAGGCAACAGAAATCCTCAAACAGAGGATACATGAAAAAACTGGAATACCACCATGCAAACAGCTCCTCCTCTATGCAGGGAAGGTAATACAGGAGGGGTACAAACTAATGGAATATGGTATAGCAAAGGACTCTACCATCTGTCTCAGCACAAGATTGCGCGGAGGCTGCCCCGGCTCAAGTTCAAGAGGACCTGCTTCCTTCAAAGATGCAGTCAAAGGGAAGATGGAACCACAAAAGAAACCAGAACAGCAAGCTACAGCACCAGGGACATACATTGTTGAGCAGACAACACAGAATCCTGCATTAACAATCTCCATCCCAGAGGTAAATGAAATACAAGCTGATTATTCAACTAAAGCAGTGATATGCAGGTTCAATGGATTTTGGCCCAAACCGGAAGCCCTCCGTCAATGGATCTTCTCCATATGGACAGAAAACTGTGATATCCACCTCTGCTCAAAGGGATTCTTTATTGTCAAATTCGACACCATAAAAGACAAAGATTATGCCTTGAACGAGGGTCCATGGTTTTGGGGAAACGCTGGCCTCTTCGTTAAATCTTGGTCCCCGGATTTCGATCCAAACAGCATGGTGGTCACCAAAATGCCAGTTTGGGTAAAATTGTTTAACCTACCTATACATTTCTGGCACTACAAAGTTCTGGAAGGAATAGGCAATACCCTGGGATCTTTTATAAAAATAGATGAAGATCGCCTATCCAAGGATATCTACACATTTGCCAGGATATGTGTGGAAGTAGACCTCAGTCAAGGTTTACCAGAGCACATCCTTCTAATCCACAATGGAAAACAATGGGCACAACCACTGGATTATGAAAACACTGCCTTTCGCTGCCGCATATGTCGACATACAGGTCATCTTCAGAGTGCATGCCCACAAAACAAAAAAGATAGGAGAAGGAGACAAACACCAAAGCAGAAAGGATGGCAGTTTACAGCCACAAGCGCAGAGGATATAGAAGTGGAAAACAATGCAGAAACCACCAGCATTCTACAAGAAAATGAAGACGAAAGGAATGATACAGAAATTAGCAAAGAAAGTTATCCACACCACCTACAGAATCATGGAAATCTGATTGAAGGAGCAACAGATCCAAATGCAAATTTCCCACAGCAACAATATGAAAACTCCGGACAGGAAATTGGAGGCAACAAACGAGCTTACTCACCAACAAGCACAGATTTTGAAAAGGACTTCATGGCTGCCACAAATGAAGCTCAAATGATTATTGTAACAGCTTCGCCAAACAATGAAGGTTGGCGGAAAGTGGAAAAAAAGAAGGGTAGGAAAGCATAGAAAGACTGTTTGATTGATATTAGCTCCTGTTTTGCAGGACAAGTTTTGTTACAGCAATGCTATTACAGCATCTACAACATGTAATTTTACTCATAATGAATAAAATTACGATTTTTCCAATGGAAAAAAAATATAACACTATATAATAATTATAAATATAACTTTATATATTAATTTTTATATGTTATATATATGTTCAAAAAAATCCGTTGCACGTCCATATGTATATATCAAGCTCACCCGCTGTACAGGCACCGCTCCACGTCGGATAATTGTTAGAACCGGTTAACCTTTCGACCACACACCGCTTGATGGCAGGGGATTCATTATTTTAACATATCAGATGTCGGACCAGGCCTGCGTAGTGTCAAGGTTCATGGTCGAGCAAATGGTTGACCCGCAGCAACAACTAACAGGGTGTCCGGTTGTGACGGCGATTTGTGATTAACGGTATGGGGTTTGCCGGAGAACGGGTTGCCAATGGAGAAGTACCTAGAAGACGGGTTGCTGACAGAAATCATGGTAGCGGAAATGGTAGGGACGGATGATAGGAATCGGACGGAGCTAACCGAAATCATGGTAGCGGAAATGGGCATGAGTAAACAAATTTTGACCAAATTTAGTGGCGGAATTGATGATAGGATGCGGGGGTTTCTCCATAGTTCTCTGGCATTTTCATCCACAGTTGCACGAAGGCTAACAGCTACTTCTTCCTGTGTGTGACTACTAATCACTACCCCCTTTGCAACGTTACTCCAACCAATCATGATAACTTCATCTTTGAAATCGAAATTATAAGTATTGTCCTCCAGATGTTGTACGCCATGTGAATCTGGAATTCCATATAATTTGGCCACATCGAAAATCCGGTTCTCGATTGGCTTGTCGATTATCTTGTACGTATCGAAAAACAATAGTATTTTCTGGAAATGTCATGTTAAGGGCAATACTCCGAGGCACCCCCAATTCATCAATATTCAAACTTGGATCACAGGAAATAACAATACGCGCACTGAAACCTACATGTTTTCCCATTAAATTTCCCCTGATACGACCCTCCTTGGCTTTCGATCTGCTATACATGGATTTGATGGGCCGACCTAATTTCTATGTTGCACTAGAAATACCAGGCAAGTCATTATTCATATAAGTAGCAACAGAAAATTGCAATATATTGATAAATTCAACAAGAACATGAGGCACACTCCCATTCTTTTCTTGCAATTTTAGACTATCGTTGTATCGAATGATCGTGGCAAGCGCATGGGTGAGATCGTCCTCACTTCGGAGCATAGGGTCCATCTTGATAGAAGATCGGACAGCGGGAGGAGGAACTGGGAGAACCTACAGAATCATCCAGTCTCGACGAGCGTATTTAGGGTCGAAACCCAACATTTCACACTCTTCATCCGTTAATTTCTTCAGGAGATTCAGAATGGTATCTGCATTAACCGCTGCCTTTTCCTTAAATTCTTGTTGCTGCTCTTACTTGTCTTTCTTCTTCTTGGAAGGTTTATACTCCACCTGTATTTTCAAGCCATCGATTGAAAGTGTGGGTTGTGTGGCACCGCAGCCACTACATTTCCTCACTTCATTTGTTGCAAATTCCAAATTAACTTCAACAGTCTCCATAGTGGGGAGTTCTGAATCGAAACATTTTTCAGTGACTCCCGCTTTAAGTTGCCTTCTGGTATCTACATAAACTTCTTCTTCTGCTTCACCTTGTTTCGTTTCTTCACTATCGCTATTCTCTTCCTTATTATCAATTTCCTTTTGACATGCTTTAACTTCTGCAAATGATTTTTCTAATCGCTGAAATGCTTCTTGAATACCAAATTGTTCAACGTAATCAAGATGTGAACGTAATGGCACATTGTGCAGCAAACTGCATTCAAAGGCCCGCATGATTATATCGTGTGTCATGGCTCTGATACCACTGTAACATAGAAACTATGGCTGAAGAATGAAAATTGATAGCTTGTAGACTTGAATGTAAAAATACACACAGATATTTAATAATAATAATTTATTAATATATATAATTGTATAATATGATATAAGATGATTTGAATGTTACAATGAGGCCTTGCTTTTATACCTCAGCAGGTGACCTTTCATGAATGGGCATGTCTTTTAGACATGCTTGTTCACTTAATTAATGACTTATTTAACCTAACCAATATTTAATTATTTAATATTTATATTTTTTTTATTTAATTGTTATGAATTATATCCATAACAACATTCCTCCATTCCTTCACCTGCACCAAGTGTTCAATGTGTACCACACTCGACCATGCTTCCCACCATTACTGGACGCATTCGAGATTGCAGAACAGCTCACTAGGGACCAAGTTCAGCAGATGGAGGAACTCAATGCAATGGGGACCATTGCTTCCTAAGGGGGGAGGAATGATCCAGGTGGATGTTGGTGGCCACCCACCTATCCCACTTGGACCCCCACAACTGTCTCTTACAGTTTCTCAATTTCCATAATTGTAGCATAATTTACTATTTTTAACAGTTTTTCGGGTCCTGAACTTCCAAAGCCGTTTTGAGGCCCTAAACGACATTTTTTGGGAAATTTGGGAGCAACATGGACCCATGTTTCTCTTCCCAAAGTTGTAGTGCTCGGATAGATCTTTCTAACGAGCTATTGTACTCGTAAAACGAAGATCAGATGCCAAAGTTACGACCTCGGGAAGTTGATGTACCAACTTACCCAAAATAGGGCCCACAATTTGGCGTTTCATCTTCTAGGGTTTGGTTTTGGGATGTTTAGGGTTTTCCATTGTTTCTCAACAATAAATAGGCCTTCGAGCCTCATTGTAACATAGTTCAGAGGCATGTAGCCGCCACATCTCTTCTCAGAGATAAGGTACCATCGCCCTAGCTGGTTTATTTCCATTGTTGTTTGTAAGCATATTTCAGTATTTTACATTAATGAAATGAAGTATTATTTCTGTTGCATCTCTGTGTTTATGGTTATCTCTGTAATTTGTTGCATTCTTGTTTAAATATGGATCATGGTTCTCCTCTATTTGAACACACTCACATAAATGAAT
Source organism: Pinus taeda (assembly GCA_000404065.3). NCBI lineage: Eukaryota > Viridiplantae > Streptophyta > Pinopsida > Pinales > Pinaceae > Pinus > Pinus taeda. The sequence continues at coordinate 47,724 of APFE031719324.1, read as the reverse complement.
ATCAAAGGTTAAGCATTCATCTCATGCACATGTGAGTGGATTAGGTGTTCTTTGGAAAGAAGATAAAATAAAGAACAAATTAAATTATGATAATCTCATTCCATATTTACATCCATGAGCATATGTGAGGAAACATAAATGAATCAAATTCAATAGAAGGAAACAAAAAGCATTGGTCCACATATACAAAGAACTATAAAATGATATCATGCATTTGGAATCACAAGAGCATATGAAAACATTCAAGATCTTCCTACTTATTATGTGGAAATTAATGTTTTGGAACCATAAATGAAATGATTTCATGAATAAGCTTTTTACGAGAGTTACAAAAATAATATTGCATACTTGAAAGTCTCATAATAGAGTTTAATGCCTAAAGCAAAATTCACAAAATCTTGCGATTTAATCATAAAAGAAAATTCATTTTCCCCCTAATGGGGTTGGGATTGGGCTCCTATAGACCAATAATAATGATCAAGTGTACCTAGAAGAAAATAGAAAATATATTCATGGATTGGCTTTAGAAACAAGAAACAAGTTCAATAAAGTCAGAGTAATCCAAGACTGAGAAGAAAAAATGGGGAATAGCTTTAGAAGAAAAACAACACTCATAAAATTACAAAAGGATCAAATGTAGAATGATCTCCCTCTCATTGTCAAAGAAGCATATGATATATATGGTTACAAGGAAGATAGCTATACCAACTTCTTGGAAAGTTATTGGGGACTACTCATTTGTTTTAACAATTGTTGCAACCATTTTTTAATATATTCCTTCATGGGGGCAACCGCAATAAATTTCTTTACACATAGCTCAAATATCTCCTCCTCAATATGTCTTGCATCTAATCGTAGTTGCATGGTCATTCATAATTGATCCTCATTGTCCTTAACAAATGTAACCAACCACTTTTTAATATGGGCCTCCAAAAAATTTGTCAAGTTGTCGAATTTAGCACTTAATGATAATTTAATCATTTGTAATTATTCTTTTAAGACATGTAGGTAAACCATCATGGAATAGCTAATTAAATATGGGCCCTAAAGTTCCTTGACAGCTTGAATAGCTTTAAGACAAGTATTACTTCTACAATCATCAATATTTGAACAATCAGCAATATCATCCTTCAACATTTTAATTCTAGCAACCCATCCATCTTTAATTTGCTTTATTCTCTTCGTATTGTAAAGGTTTTGTTGTGTTCTTTAAAAATCATTTAAAAAATTGACTTTATTCATGAAGGTGGATAATTTATTATCGAAAAAAAATGTTGATTTTCCTAGAGATATTTCTTCAAATATTCAACACATGAATGAATCCTCTAGGATAAGCCTTAGATGTGAAGCAATTTCCCATACTTCCTTGATAATTTCTAGTCACTTGATAATATTAGCTACAATATATAATCTAACAACATTTAGGAGGTGTGCTACTCTCTTAACTCTTTGGGGTAACTCTTTGGGGTGTGTCAGGGACAGTGAGTTCAATCTCTAGTCCTTGAATAACCAAAGGAGTCATAAATAATGGAGCAGGATTTAGAGCTTATTTAAGCTAATTTATCTTCTTATTAAGATATATTTTTTGTCCCTAGTTCAGTAACAAAGTGTGCAAGGCCCTCGCCTGTAGTTTGACGCAATTTTAACAGACTTGTGTTTCCAAACCTAGAAACATCAACTTTATACTTCCATTGTCTAGTCACCTTCTTATTTCGAATTCTAATGTTTTCAAATCACAACTTATTAGTTGTTGTATCTTATTAGGTGTTTTGTATAGTTAGAGATTTGTTCTTCAGCAGCAATTTCTTCTTTTATTTCTTAGGTATCGACCATGCAAGTCGTAACCGAATTAGGCATGGTAGTATTATCGACTTCCATATCATTGTTTCCTTCTATAATTTAGGACCCTTTCGTGGTGGAACTTTTGCTCCTCGATGAAAATATAATGTGTGAATTTTCTAAAGTCACTCAAGGAGGTGGCTCCTCTCCATATCCTCCACAAATCACTTATCGTTACTCTCTCTTCCAATCTAGATGATATCTCTTTTCCTGTGATTGGAAGAGGAACTCAGGAAAGACTATGGTGTTGACACTGGTTGAATAGTAATATAATTGTTTCCTCCCATACTAGTGTTAGTTTCAATGATTTATTTTGTGTGAGAGGTGGGAACTTCCTTCTCTTAAGTTGAGCCTGTGCAAATTTCTCCATTTACTATATAAATCCTTATGAACAAATTCCCATATCTAACGATGCTCAGATTCTTTAAAGATATTCCTTCAAGGCCAAATCCCTAGATAGGTTCTACTTCAGACAAGTTTAAAGAATTTAGTGACTCCAAAATTTCTTCTAGATGAGAAGAATTCCTCACAGCAATTTCCCTAATGGTAAATGACAAATAAATGAATTATTTTTTCTTCTTCCTTTTAAACAGAAGCAACCATGGGTGGCATTGTTTGCAAATTTCAGTAACAAAATATCTATTATGATCCTTGTGCCTTAAAAATGATAAGAAACCAATAGTTATAGTGCACTTCAAGGGGGAAACCTCCTTTTACAAATAATACAATGAACAAGACAACCTTTTATGATTCTAAGACTAGGTCTCCCTTATCTATATATATATATATAGACACACACACACACACACACACACACGCACAATTAAAATAAAATGGGACCATGTAGGGTTATATCCTACATAACAATATAATAATAAAATGTAATCACTCAATATATAGGGCTTAATAGAAATGTGTTGTCCTTAACACTTGACTATTTTTGGTGTTTCTGCATAAAACATTTGTTTTCCCGTGTCACTTCTTCCACTAGTAGGTTCTTCCATTTGATGAGCTACTAAATAATTACTTGATTTCTCAGCTGCTTAGTCCTTATTTTCAAAATTGTTTTTGGTTATAGTATTATTTTCCCTTCTTCATTAATATCTATTAGAATATTCTAGACTAGGCTCTTATCATCGATGACCTTCTTTAAGCAAGAAACATAGAAGACTAGATGTACACATGAAGATGGATGCAACTCTAATTTGTAGTTCATACTTCCAGTCCTTAGTAACACCTTAAGGGGTCGTAATACCTTGGAGTTAATTTACTTTCCTTCTTTTGTTACTTGAGGGACATTTTTTTATATGGTTTTAGTGTCACAAATATGTAATCCCCCACTTAAAATTCCCTTTCACTACAATGTTGATATGCTTGTTTCATCCTATTTCGTGTCATAGCCAAGTGTTCCTTCAATAGTTTGAGAACCTCTTGTTGGTGTTGGATATGGTCCTCTACTTCTTGAGACTTTATAGTCCCTTTCAAGGGTGTTGTGATGGATGGAGGATGATATCCATAAAGTGCTATAAATGGTAACATTTTTGATGAAGTATGGAAGGATGTGTTGTACTTCCATTCTACCCATGGCAACCATTTGACCCATTTTGTTTGTTTATTAGATGCAAAGCAACATAGATATCATTCTAAACATTTATTCACAATCTCATATTGAGGATGGTAAGATGAGATGTGAACCAATTGAGTACCCAAACAAGAAAATAATTTAGTCCAAAATTTTCCATTGAAAATTGGATCTCTATCACTTACAATAATCTTTAATAATCTATGTATATTTTGGATTATTTCCATGAATGATTATTCCACAATACTTGCTTTAAGAGGATGACAAAGAGAGAAAAAGTGGGCATATTTTTTCGTTCAATCTACCACTACCATAATGACACTCTTTCCTTCAGATTTGGGTAAACCTGTAATAAAATATATTGAAACTTCTTCCCAACACCAACTTGGCATGGTTAGTGGTTGAAGGAGCCCTAGATTCTTGATATCCTCTCCTTTATTTTGTTGGAATATCACACATTCCACCACAAATTTTTTCACATATGCTTTAGGACCTTCCCAAAAAAATTAATTCCTAATCTTATGGTTTGTCTTCAAGAACCCTGAATGTCCTCCTATAGGAGGTGTGTAATTCCAATAGGACCTTTGTTTCAATTGAGAATTTTTACATAAGTTTCAGTGATCTTGATACCATAACTACATCAAGGTCATCTTGTAGTTGTTGAATGATCTTACATATCTTCTCATCCTATTGCCTTTCTAACCTTGCCTCTTCCACCTAGTTAGATTGTGGAATGGAAATAGCACATAGTAAACTATTGGTTGAATTTTGTAGCTATGGTCGATATTCATAATGTACAATTTGTACTTATAACAATAAAATATAAACTATATATGTGAGGAAAGTAAAATTAAATTTCGCATGTTCTTCATGCATATGATAAAAGAGAATTTATTTATTGACCTGTCAAAAGAATATTTTTATAAGGCATGTTCTTCATGGCCATTTCAAAAGTGGGAAGTTGAATTTTTAAATTTGGATTTTAGACACCACAAGATGTCAAATCAACCTACATGTGATCAAGTTGGCTCTACACCAAGAGACACCCATTTAGACCTCTTCCAGTGCATATAAATAAGTGATTTGTCCTCCCTCCAAAGGCATCATTTGAAACACACATAAGACACGTACATCTCTAATTTCAAGAGAAGTAATACTAGACTACAAGGTTGAATAGAAGAGGAGAATCTAGCCAAACAAGTGAAGGAGAAGTTTATTGTTTCCCTCACGCATGTGAACTACAGGTATGAGATTCTTCTGTGACATAGTCTGAGATTTTTGTGATAGTATGAGGAAGAAAGGTCTATGATCTAGCTCAATTTATTGTGGAGTGAAGCTTGTCATCAAGTCTGAGTTTACTATGGAATGAAGTTGTGATCAAGCCCAAGTTTTATGTGGTGTGACTGTGATCTAGTTTAATATTTTTTGTGGAAGAAGAAGGTTGAAACTCGACCTTCATTATAAAACGCGATTGAGCTGCTCAAGGAGGATTTTTGTGGACAAGTGAAGGAGGTTGGACTTGGAATCTTGTTGGTTGTCTTGTGGAAACATATTGTTGGTTAGTGTGACCATAAGCATTAACTTTGATGTATCTCTACTTCAATTTAATATTTCTCTAAGAATAAGGTTGTTGGGTTTTCCCCCAAATGGATTTTCCCAGGATAAATCTTGTCTCTCTTTTGCATTGCGATCTCTACTACTTCATTGTGTCTATGATTGAACTTCTGAATGTGTAATTTCTTAATGATACATTGAAAGTGCTAAATAAACATCTAGATCATTGGAAGTAATTATCACAAATAAGTGCTTGTATAATTTTCACTCGAAAAATCAGCATGGTATCAAAGCTTTAGTAAAGGAAATAGCATTGAAATCACTCTTGAAGAAGATCACTCCTAAGGAAATTTAAATATATTATCAATACTTTTCCATGGCTCCCACTATGAAATCAGAGAACAAGTTAGAATGGGCTACAAACTACAGAGCTTGGAAAACAAGAATTGACCTAATTCTTGCAAGGGAGGATCTTTTGGAAATTATGCATGGAAAAGTGAGTGAACCTACAAATGATGAAGAAAAGAAGAAGTACAAGAAATATGACATCATTGTTATGAGCCTTATTGGACTCATTAAAGATCATCTAATCCCTTACATCTCAAAGCTTGACACTTCAAAGAAGATGTTTGTTGTCCTAACTGGATTGTATATCATCAACAATATTGGCTAATTCATGAGTTTTAGAAATGAGCTTCGTGATATTAGAATGAAAAATAATGATACAATGGCTTCATAGTTTGCGAGGATCTCTCAATTAAGAGATCAAATACAAGCCATTGATGAAATTATTCTAATAGAGAACTTGTGATAATTAGGTCCCTATACTACTAGTGTAACCCCTTATTCTTATTAATACAACCCCCTTATTATATTGTTTTGCCCATGTAGTCTCCATATTGTTATTATTGTGCCCCATAGAAGCCCACTATTGTTATTATTGTGTCCTTACATTATTATTGTTATGTCGGCTATGATTATATTATGACCCTTTAAACTCCTATATATAGAAAGGAGGTATTGTCATTTGTATCATCCAAGAATTTTTCATTTGTGTAATGTAAAGGATGTTTCCCCCTCGAAGAGGCTTATTTATAAGGTGTTGATCTATCTTTTCTATCTTTTTGTGAGCTGGTCTCGTAACATTTGGTGTCAGAGCTTTGGATTCTAGGGTTTCGCTGCTCCAAACAGGTCATCGTGGAATTTTCGCTATAAATTTTTTCTATGACGTTTCAGAAGCTAAAAAAATCCATTTGAGACGAAATTGTTCTGAACTTCGGGTCTAAATTTCAAAACTTGTCTCGCTATATTTTCGGAGATATGATCTGAGGAAGTTAGGGTTTTTGCAGACTCCCGAATTATATTCCAAACAGGAGAGCTGGGGAAAATCGTCATAACTTATGTTCTGAGCATCAGATTGAAATTTCATAAGAATTTTTTGAAAGAGGACGGCCTATAGTTTTTTGTATATCAGTTTCAGGTACTAAGGTCAAAACAGTGACACGTAGCACTTCGTACAAGTTCGCTCTATTGAACTAGTCTATAATCAGGTCACTGTGGGAGATTTAGCATAACTCTTCCTTGGAGAACCCAATCTTGATCAGACTTGTGGGGTTAGAAAGAGGACTCAAAGGGCTACTGCAGGACGCGATTTCAAATGTTCGAGATCCATAGTTACAAAGATACAACAGATTCAATATCGAGCTCTTACAAAGTGAAAAAAAAAAGGTGTGTACTTTTTTTAAAATTTTGCATAAGATTGGTTTGAAAAATTAGTTTGAAGGAATTCAAAGGGAATAGTGAAGCATTATTAGTATTATTTGATGCCTCGAAGAAAGAAAATGGAAACACCTAGTAAGGAACCTGAAAGCTCTAGCATGACTCGTGAAGAAGAGGAAGAAATGCAACATGATATATCAAAATTACAAGACCAAGTACAACAAATTTCACTCTCACAAAAAGTAACTAAAGCCAAGATGAATGGCATGGAAGCTAATATGAATGGCATTCAAGTTAAGATGGATGGCGTGGAAGCTAAGATGTATGACATGGAAGCTAAGATGAATGGCATGGATGCTAAGATGAATGGCATGGGCGCTAAGATGGAAGAAATGAAGATAAATTTCAATAATTTGCTACAAGAAATGGTTACTAATGGTGAAAGGGTAGTAAAGGAAACTCATGATGAGAACAAAAGAAATGTTAATCATGATTTCATAGACTCTAATGTTGGATTGAAGGCCCACCATGGTCCAAAAATCGATATGTGGAATTTTGATGGCAAGGATCCCGGAACATGGATACTACAGATGGAGCAATTTTTTGATCTCCATAATGTGCAAAACACACAAAAAGTACATATTGCAACTTTATATTTGGAACCAAATCAGTTTGTATGGTATCGATGGCTTTTCTCTCGTAAACAAATTGTCGCTTGGGCAATTTTTATGGAAGAAATGAAAGCACATTATGAGGATACAAAAAGCAACGCCTTTTTTATCCAATTGATAAATCTCAAACAAAAGGGTTCAATGATGGAGCACATTGAGGACTTCCAAAACTTGAACATAAGGGTAAAAGATATTCCAGAGGAGCATAGGATTGATGTGTTCATAAGGACTTTAAAGAATAATATCTAACATGAGGTTTGCCTTCGGGAACCTGATTCATTGGAGAAGGCATTCGGGTTAGCAAGAAAAATGGAAAGCAAAATTATGGAAACCAGGAAGCCTACCACTCACAACTATAAAGATGGAAGTGTTGTTGCCCCTAGCCTTCCACAACCTACAAGGTTGACACCACAACAATTGGAAAAAAAAGACAA
>APFE031719324.1:15748-38732 GCA_000404065.3 Pinus taeda | reverse complement strand
CATTCGGGAAGATTGACTGCAGTACGTAAAGTCCTTGGTTCTCATATGATTGCCAAGGTGTATATAGCAGTTTTACGGGTTGCTTGGTAAACCTTTTTGCTTAGAATCTCCAGAGCAATCACTTTTGATCCTTTTCAGACTCTCTAAAAAGAAAAGGTGTAAGTGAGCGTCTTGTCACTTCGTGCTCATTAAACATTCGAAGTAGATAGAGTCATCTTTTCGTCCTTTTCTCGACTCTCGAAACATGAAAAGGTCAAGTTCAGTTCCCGTGTCTTAAAATTCATTTGGCCACGATAACATTACCTGGTTAGGTCTTGTGTGCATTTAGTTTTGAGTAGGTCTTATCGTTAGCTTGTTTAGGGTCTTTGTTTGGTCATCCTGGCGGATCCATCAACTCCGTCCTCGATCCCAAGTGAAGAAGGGTCCCCATCTTGTGTTGCCCCTGAAACTCCGGTCTGTGACGCTCTTCCCATTGTTCCAAGCATCCAGCCGTTGAATTCTCGAGCTCCAGAGGATGATTTCTACGAGTTCTTTTACAACCCTATTTGGGAGCCCTCTCACAAGGATTACCCTGCCACTCCTGTCGGTGCTCCATCTCCGATTGCTTCATCCGATATGGGCGACGCTTCTCCAGTGTCTAGTGGCCTGTCCGTTATGTCAAGTATAGATTCTCCCATTTCAGAAACATCCCCCATCATCTCTACGCCCTACACCGTTACGTCTTCGGGTGTCACGGTGCTAGGGCGCTACAGGTCATTGCGGGATGCTATGAACTCGGCAGTTTCCTCTTCCGTTTGGGGTCAAAACATCGTCCCTACCACAGGACCGTTTATTTCCCAAGTCCCTCATTCTGCTGTTACAACAGTCCCCACCAACCTGACCGTTTGTGTCGCGACCTCAACTCCAGTTGTTAGTACGGTCACAACTTCATCTACTGTCACTTCTACCGCGGGCCCATCTCGAGGTCCAACGCAGAGTGGTGAACCGTCCCCTTCTTCTAGAGTTGTGCACCCCGCAAGTGTTGCTCCTCCTGCTTCCGAGTATATGATGGAAGAGGAGGCATATTTTGAATACTTGCGTAATGTCTAGAACCTAGATGGTCAAGGCCCGTACTATGATGCCGATAATCATTATTTGTACACCTCCTTGCCCCAAATTCCTTATGATGAGATTTCCGTTCCATTGAACGTGGATTGGGGCACCACCGGATATGGTGGTGGCCAGTACTATCCGGGATAAGGACAGCAAGGACCACCCTACCAGGGTCAACAGCCCTACGTATAGCCTAATTATGGGCAACAGTATGCTGGTCAAAATTACCCAGGTCAGTAGGGAGGCCCACAAGGACAACCCTATCAGGGACAACCTTTGGTCTCTAATGGTCCGGCATTTACATATCTGGGGCAACCTTCAGGAAACCCGGGACAACCCAACGCCCAACAAGGTCAACCAGGTACCCAACAAGGCTACCCTTCGGGGCAACCTTACGGGAACCAGGGACAACCCCACGGGCAACAAGGTCGACTCGTAAACCAGCAAGGTAACCCTTCTGGGCAAGGGGGCCAGCCTTACGTGCAGAAAGGCCGGCCTACCACTCGGCAACCCTCTGGTCAACAGGGACAAACCTCGGTTGCGCAAGGGCAGCCCCTCACCTAGCAAACTCGACCTTCTGGGCAAGCAGGGCCGTCCCAAACCTGACCAGGACAACCTTCTGGCCAGACGGCTCAACATGTAGGCGGGTACCAATCCCGACCTCCTCTCTCAGGTGGGTATCAATCCCAGCATCCATATCAAGGTGGGTATCAATCCCGACCTCCGTATTTAGGTGGGTACCAATCCCAACCTCCTTACTCGGGCGGGTATCAATCCCAGCCTCCGTATTCTGGCGGGTATCAATCCCAGCCCCCCTATTCTGGCGGATATCAATCCTAGCCTCTCTATTCTGGCGAGTATCAGGCCCAGCCTCCTTATTCGGGTGGGTACCAATCCCAACCCCAGCATCCAGGTGGGTATCAATCCCATCAAATGTCGCCTGCTTCACAGGCTTAGCACGGATACCAGCAACCCAAGGGGAAAAATCCGTATATCCCTTATCAGAATTACCAACAGCCGTAGGGTAATCCTCAACCGAATTATCAACAACCTGCTGGCCAATATGGTAACCAATGGGGTGCTGGGGGGCAGAATCAGCAACCCGGTTCCGGGAATAACCCTTATGGACAAAATCCTTCTGGACAAGGCCCTTACGGACCTGGTCCATCGGGACAAGGACAATGGGGGCAACCAGGAACTGGATGGAATTCTGGTTCTACCTCGTATCCGCCACAAATGTCGTTTAATCCACAGTTACCATTTTTAGCCACGTTGGAACTGCCCGACATGTCCAAGTTAACGAATGATCCCATTCTACACGATCCACAATGGCCACTAGTTCCAACTAAAATTCCTAGTGATTGTCCCAAATTTGATGGGAAGGCCGGAGAGGACCCTCAGGCTCATGTGATGACGTATCACTTATGGTGTTCATCAAATTCATGGCTCGATGACTCGATCCGACTTCGCCTCTTTCAGAGGACCCTCACTAGTTTGGCAGCTAAATGGTATATCGAATTGTCACGTGCATCATTCCATGATTTCAATTCGCTGGCTATGGCATTTTTGAATCACTTTCAGTTACCCATTCGGTATGAGACGGGGACTCATCTCCTTATGTCTCTTAAGCAGGATACTGCTGCACATATCTCTGATCATATTCATGAATGGAGAAGGCATCGCAGGTTAATCAAGTTCTGGATACCTGATTTCCTCCTCACCGACTGGTTTACTACCTCCTTTGTCCCCAAGATTGCACGGGACATTGCTATGGGGGCATGTGTAACTGAAGAGCAAGCGATTGCGCGCGCTCAGTACCTAGACTTAGTCCATTCTCAGTCTGGTACTTTATATGATTATTTGCCAGATGCCCCTAGGCCCGGCACATCCAAGGCTCCGCCCAAGCCATCTGTTGATGGAGTCATTGGCTCTGTAGGCCAGGCCTCTAAAAAGTCATCCAATCCTGGGAAGCAAAAGTCAAGTTCACCCAATGAAAACTCTTCCCAGGGCATTGTAATTTCCAGTAACACTTCCAAGGTCAATGTTGTTTAGTCCTCTACGGCAGGCAAGGCCTCAAAAGGTAAGAAAAAGGAAAAGGGGAAAGGGAAAAATAAATCTGATCAACCCAAGCAGGAATCATCTAAACCTCCTGGTGAGGAAGGAGCTAAGTGCAAGCCTAAGTATCCTTGCCTCATTTGTGAGGAAGACCACTATACTAAGGACTGCCCTAGGTGATCCGAAGTTAGTCGGCTGTTGAAAGGTGCTCAAGGGATCCCTGCTGTTTTGAAAGAACCCTTTCCCTCTCAGCAAACCCAGATGGTAGCTGATCCTTCTTCATCTTCTCCCTTCGGTTCCTTGGTCTTCATGGCTGGAACTATTCCTATTCATGTATCAACTCGAGCTAAGGATTATTCATCGTCCGCCGGGAAGGAGCCAGAGGTTCCCTCAAGCGCTCCTCCGTCCAGCTCTAGTCCTCTCCATATTGAGAGGCCAAGCACTGAGACGACAATCTGACCCCCTCCCAAAGGGGTACTCAGGAGATCTTCCTTTAACCCAAATGCTCGTACTGCTCAGCACTATAGCATCGTGGAGGACTTAGCGCAGGCTCCGTCTGCCATGTCCCCCTTAGAGGTCCTTCAGAGCTGCCCCCCCGAGAGGAAGTCCTTGCTATCGGCCATCGGTGGCATAGACCCAGCGGACTCAGATTTAATCACTTTTGACCTCGAGAGTCATGTTCCTCGACTGCCTCATCAGATAGCTTTCCTCATTCAAGTCGTCATCAATTCTAAAACGATCCATCGTACAGTCATTGATGAAGGCGCCTCAACCTGCATCATGTCTGTTGCATGTTGGAAAGCCATCGGGTCTCTGACGTTGAGTCAGTCTCCGACGACCTTGGAAGCATTCGACGGGAGAGAGTCTCGACCGTATGGTATCCTTCAACGGCTACCGATTACCTTAGAAGGGAAGATTGTAGAAGTTGAAGTTGAGGTTGTAGACGCAAGTCTTACCTATAACCTCCTTCTAGGCCGGAGCTGGACGTACGCTATGTATGCTGTGGCTTCGTCTCTCTTCCGTGTCATTCGTTTTCCCCATCAAGGGAAAATTATCACGGTTGATCAACTCTTGTTTTTCGCCTCCTCTTCTGAGGGAAACATACCCTTCGTTGAGCATACCTCAATTCCGTATGAAAATGTGGGAGCCGAGCTCTTCAAAGAACCCGCCCTTATGGGTGTTTTTTCCCTCCCACCTCCCAACTTCACCTTGATCTCTATGATCTCAATTCGTTCTGATCCTTGGATCCTTCCTTCCATCGACCAGATAGAACCTTGGGGCGAGGAGATGCCGTTGAGCCCAGCCGAGCTCAACTACATTGAAATTGTCGTTGCATCGGCTTTTCATGATGAACCCACCATCTCGAGTGGGGCTCTCGACTCAGATGATTTCCCCCCTTGGTTAGGAGAATACACCTCCTCGGATCCATTGAAGGAAATATTTCCTTCCGATGAGGCTACAATAGAGACTATGTCTATGGACGAACGTCCGTGGTTTCCTCTTCACCACCGTTCTTCCTTTCTCCCTACCTTTCAGGAAACTCTGCTTTGTCTTGAGCGGTTTGCTCCATGTCTCCCTTCTGAACCCGTTCAGATGCCCATTCAGATTTATCACACATCGTCCGAAGGGAATTTAGGGAACCACACGCAGACTCAACCAATCGACATCTCTGTCAAGGCAGGGATTGTCGAGAATATTTACATAGGAGTGACCTGCACTCCTGAGGAGATTCAAGTTTATATCGCTCTTTTTCGCGAATTTCGTGATGTCTTTGCATGGTCATATGAAGAAATGCCCGGTATCGATCCATCTATAGTAGTGCACGAGATACCAACGTATCACGGGGCCAAACCTATTCGCCAGCGTTTGCGTCCCGTGCACCCTCGTAAGGCGGCAGCCATCAAAACAGAGGTTGAAAAGCTTCTTAAGGTAGGATTTATCTATCCCATCCCACTGGCAGAATGGGTCTCAAATATCGTCCCTGTCGATAAAAAACAGGGCACCATTCGTGTCTGCGTTGACTACCGTGACATCAACAGAGCTTGCCCAAAGGACAACTACCCACTCCATTTATTGATCAACTCATTGACGAGTGTGCGGGTAGCGAGATATATTCATTCATGGACGGCTTTTCTGGTTACAACCAGATCAACATTGCTCCGGCAGATCAACATAAGACGACCTTCATTTGTCCCTAGGGCACCTTTGCTTATAAAAGGCTCCCCTTCGGCCTCAAAAATGCCGGCACTACTTTTCAGCATGCGATGTCGTATGCTTTCCATGATATCAGACACATTGTACAACCTTATCTGGATGATCTCCCCGCTCATTCAGCTAAGTGCGTGGACCACCCATCGCACCTTCGTGAAATCTTTCTTCGTTGCAGACACTATAATATTCGCTTAAATCCGCACAAATATGTCTTTTGCGTGGAATCAGGTTGACTGCTCGGGTTTATCGTCTCCCGAGAGGACATCCGTCTGGATCCCCTTAAAGTCGAGGCAATTGTGAATCTTCCTCCCCTGCAACTTTGCGGCAATTACAGAGTTTGCAGGGAAAAGCTAACCTTTTAAGACGGTTCATACCAAACTATGCCGAAGTGGCAAAGGGTTTTACTCGGTTACTGAAGCGTGACACCCCATTCCGATGGGATGCCATAGCCGAGGAGTCGTTTGCTCATCTCAAAACTCTCCTGGTTTCCGCCCCTTTGCTGCGGCCTCCAAATTACCATCGTGACTATACGCTCTATTTGGCTGCTGCCGATACCACTATCAGCATGGTTTTGGTTCAGGACGACGATGATGGCATCGAGCATGTCATTTATTATCTTAGTCGCAACTTATTAGACACGGAGACTCGATACGCATATGTCGAGAAGTTGGCTCTCACCGCGGTTTGCGCCGTCCAACGATTCCGCCACTACATTCTGTTGCGTACTACTACGGTGATTTCAGATTGTAACCCCATGACCTACATTCTTTCACGACAATTGCTGGGGGGCAAGTACTCAAAGTGGATCGTGATCCTCCAAGAGTTCGACTTGGAATTTACTGCAACCAAGTCAAAGAAATCACTTGTTTTTGCTGAACTGTTATGCTCCTTGCCATCCACCGCTACTTCCTCGCAGATAGAGGAGTCGATTCCAGATGAAACTCTTTTCCTGATCAGCACCCTCGATCCATGGTATGGGGACATAATTGTCTATTTGCAGATGTCCTCCTTCCGCCCCGAGACATCGAAAGATGCTCGTTGGCGGATTCGTCACCAAGCTCAGCCATATCGCATAGTTGGGGACACCCTATACCACCTTGGGGTTGATTCGGTTCTTCGTCGATGTCTCACCTTCGAAGAAGCTGAAAGAGTTCTAAATGACAACCACTCCGGTGCTTGTGGTGGTCACATGTCTGGATATGCTACCGCACAAAAGATCCTTCGTTCTGGCTACTTCTGGCCTTCCATTTTCAAGGACTGCATTCTTGCCATCCGCTCATGTCACGAATGCCAGATATACCAGCGAAAGATGCGTGCTCCTGCTGCCCCTCTACACCCTGTAGTGACCGTTGGTCCCTTTGCAAAGTGGGGCATCGATTATGTCACATGTAACCCTCGCTCGGCCGGGGGGCATGGTTACATCATCGTTGCTGTCGATTACTTTACAAAATGGGCCGAGGCGATGCCCACATTGTTGGAAGATGGTCATACGGCGGCGCAGTTTCTTTTCAACCATGTTATCTCTCGGTTTGGAGTTCCACAAGCCATTGTCACTGATCATGGAAAACACTTTCGTAATCATATGATGGTCGAGTTGACAACCCAACTTGGACTTAGGCATGACAGTTCCTCTCCATACTATCCCCAGGCGAACGGTCAGGTTGAAGCCGTGAACAAAGTCTTCGTCACGATGCTTCAGAGAACTGTTGGCATGCACAAGTCTAATTGCCATTTGATGTTGTTTTCCGCATTGTGGGCCTACCGGACCTCCGTGAAGGATGCCACCAGCTTCACCCCTTTTCATCTAGTATATGGGCTGGAGGCAACCCTTCCAATTGAGTGTGAGATTCCTTCACTCAAATTAGTTGTCGAGTTACTTCCCGAGACTACTCCCGCAGAAGAGCGGCTTCTTTACCTGGAACGACTAGATGAGACGTGTCGTCTAGCCTCCCTTGCTTTCGAAGCTCAAAAGAAGCGGGTGAAAACTCACTTCGATAACTCGGTTAATCCCTGCTCTTTCGTCGAAGGTGACTTGGTACTGCTCTACGATCAGGCTAGTGATAAGATAGGAGCAGGAAAACTCGAGCCAATGTGGCATGGGCCCTACATTGTAAAAAGAGTTCTACAAAAAGGTGCCTGCGAGCTGATCGATTATGAAGGAAATCCCCTGGACAGGCCCCGTAATGGGCTATATCTTAAGAAATATTACGCCTGAGTCCAGGCACTCTCTCATTTATTTTTTACATGCATATGCTTTTTTACAGTGTGTTGTGTGTGTGTGCATGTTTATTTGACTCTTGTCTTAGTGTGTCGGCGTGATTGCTGCTTATTGTGTCTTTTGCTTCTGAACAGATGTCTGGATCACCTTACGTTGGTTTCGCTGATGGTGCTTCCCGCAGTACTCGCAATCTGTCATCTGCGGCATGGGTTATCTATGATCCTCATGGTGAGTTAGTAGATATTAAAGGTGTGTGTCTAGGTTGCACAACAAGCAATGTAGCTGAATATAGTGCTGTAATTGAATTATTAGCCGAGGTGATTAACCTTGGAATCCGCTCATTGGTTGTAAATTTAGACTCACAGCTTGTAGTCCACCAACTCAATGGACAATATTCCGTCAGAGATCATCGCATATTAAGGTTGTATTTACATGTTAAGTTATTGGAAAGAGATTTTGATTATATTACTTATCATCACATTCCAAGAAGACTTAATGCTGTAACTGATGCATTGGCTAACTATGTATTAGACAGACATTTGCGAAACATGTAAATTCATAAACATAAGAAGCATAAGATACAATAAAAACACCATGTATATATATATATATATATCGTGTGGCGCACTAAGGCGCTCAAAAAATAAGTGTACATGTCTCAATAAAATTCGACGTCCTCAGTACATCTGAGACGTATGTCTCTCAAAACAGCAATGGAAAATAAAACCTAGGCGTCTACTATGGTGGGTTATGCTCTCTGTAGCATGCCACCGCTCGTGCCACCTGACTCAAAAGGTGGTGCATCCTGGGTTCTACACCCACTGTATGGATCTGTGCAGCTAGGGGGACCTCCTCGATCCCATGATAATCTGGGACTCCTGCTAGTAAACCCTCAAGATTGTGCACCACGGTCTCTGTCTGGTCGCCTCCTGCAGGAGCCAAGGCCAAGACGACAGTGCCTTGCTCCTCCCTCCGTGCCTCTGGAGCCAGGCCAAGAGGTCTCACGGGTCCCACATCTGCACAACATAGCATTTATTAGGACATGTACATGAAAAAATGCAAAAACATCACAAAAAATGAAAATAAAAAAAGGTCAAGTGTTTTACCTCCATCATCCCACTGCTCTCCCGCAGGCAGCGGCATGTCAGGATCACCACGGAAGTCGATACCGGCGTACGGCCAGTCCTTGACGAAGATAACCTGGCACTCTAGCCACTCTCGGAAAAAGACGCCCCACGACACTGAGCGACCGCCACCTCCACGTGGCATGACCCGGGCCCACTTGGTGGCCCTCGTCTCTCGTTCGTTGTTCGGTGGGTCTACCACCATAGTCTGCAGCCAAAGGGCTGGCACCCGCTCAAACATGAGTGGAAGAAGGAGCGATTCGTAGCCAAACTGCTTCGACTCTCCACGTCGACAGCTACTCAATTGCCTCTTCATGCTGTTGGTCACAGCTTCCGCCCAGTTGAATATCGTTGGCTGTAAACACTCGAGAGCTTGCAAAAGGTTGGCCTTTGAGGCCTCATGGTTTCCCAGACTACCTGCTGCCTGCGTCACTAAAAAGAGTATAGTGCGGAGGACTATGTCGCCGTGTGGTCCAGCACCCACTGATGGGATGCTTACCTTCCCGCTCCGTGTTTTGACCGCTAGGTCGCCGCCCCTCTAGGATGGGCATCACGCCTCGACGAGATAATCTAGTTAAAAAATAAATGTCCGAAGAGTCGAACTCTATGTCTCGGCCTCGGATGGTGAATTTCCCATCCATTGGGTTCCATGCTCTGATCAGAAGCTCTAGCAGGTCTGGCTGAGCCCTCAAGCGCGGAGTAAGGAAGAATTTCAGTAATCCGCATGCCCGCATTGCATCTCGGCATTCGGCATCAGCGAAAGCAGCTATATCTACATTATCATGGTCTCTCTCTTGCCATACAGAGGCCATTATGTCCTGCAAGATCACCCAAAAATTATTAGGTCGCCTGCATTTGAAAATTGTCCATTAAATTTTAAAAAATCAATCTTCACGGCGCCAGCGCGACTGTTTCTAAAACAGCCGCGCTAGGAATGGCGGCCTGTGTATTTTCCTCTGGGTCAGCGCGGAAGGACACGGGTTTTCTGCGCTGACCCGGAAAGTGGTGTGTGTTGGGAAAATCGGTCAGCACGGACCCGATGGACGAATCTGTGTTGGCCGAGAGCGCACCAATGCTCAAAAAGTTTGGCTAAATGGCCAAATTCCACGGTGAAATTGCTTAAAAATGAAATCAAAATGAAGGGTAAGACAAGAGGGACCTACTTGGACTCAGCTGTCGGAAGATCGGTGTCCGGATGATGAGGAATTCGCTCCGTCAACTTTGTAGTTCTCCAACGTTCTCCAAAGCTCAAATGGTAAAATGGTAAAAATAGTTTTTACAACCTCCTATTTATGGTAAAAATTCCTAATTTGACTATAGCGTGTTATGAATGTGGGTTTTTTGCCATATTTTTCCATGAATTTAATCCTGATGTCATTAATCGTGTCTTGATGCATATTTTATTATATTGTACGGGTTTACGCAAGTGTTTCCCTTGTGCAGGTCTTCGAAATCGGCGAAGTCACGATGGATCTATGTGCACTTGATCCCAAGAATGTCGTCGTTAAGCTCTTTTCCGACACAAAACAAGAAAAGATTGCCGAGCCTCCTTTCAGCTCGTCAAAAGGAACGAAAGGCGGTCACTTTTAAAGCTCTTTTTTGAACGTTTAAACCAACAAAGATTGTTGGGTGTTTGTCGTTTCGCACTCGTTATTGGTTCTAAAACGACGTGCTTCTGACCGCTTTTTTACTTTTTCGGGTCAAAGTCACTACTTACGAAAAGTACTCCTCGGTCGTTATGATCGGGCGGTTCTTTCGAGCATCATTTTATACTTTTTCGGCTCGAGAGACACAACTTTACGAAAAAGCACCCCCTGGAGTTTTCTTTTCAGCTGTCTTTTCAAACTCTCTAAACATGAAAAGGCGCTGAGTTCTTCCTTTGTCAGACTTGTTAAAACTTAATGACATCGAAATCCGTCGAAATGACACCTCTCCAAGAATATGCTATCCTTGTCAAGCTTGTCATCCAAAAATAACCGGGGTACTTTCCAGAAATGGTGGGGGAAATAAAGGAACCGTAATCGTCATCATCGACAGTATGTCGCTCTTGAACATGGCACTGTTTGCATTCGTGTCTGGGTGGGGACATCTCATCTTGTTCCACTTTTGCCTCCATGGGTTTGGGTTATCCTATTTGGCCGTTCATCTGCTCATTGTCCTTTCATCACAACCTCTGATCATTTGACCCCAAATGCTACCAAATCCGTCATTATGCCTTCGATATGTTCAAGAGAAGTTGGCCTCTGCAAGTATAACCTCCCTCTGATATTTCACACAAAACATATTGTCTCTTTCTGTCTCGTGTTGATGATGTGGGAAACATTATGGACCACCTTCTTTAAAGATCACTTCCTATCGACTTCAGCTCATTATCCAGGAGTGACCTAGAGACTCCCTTCAGGTACCTTGGAGCCTGCATGCCTCAATGGCAGGTTCTTCGTGTTCGACGCGAAGTTTTCATCATTGGCCTCCGATTGGATGACTCTACGGGTGTTCGACACCGGCTCATTCATTCGCACGCCATGGATTGTACCTATAATACCTTGAGGACCATCGTCATCATTGGTGGCCCCTCTCGTGTCTATTAACAGCTTTCATCATTGGCTGGTAATCAGACGATGTTCAAACATGTTCGACCTCGACTCCTATATTCACATGTTTGGACTTGTACTTTGTTCGGATTTTGGATGGAGCGCAAGACCCTGGTTCTAGTTCATCGTGGGCCATGTTGCGATTTTGTGGATCATCATTACATGACTCATTGATGGATGGCTGTGACCATACCTGAGTCTTTTAGGATGGCTACGACCATACCTCTTATCATTATGGTCTCTTCGACTGGGTGGCTGCATCCATACCACAGACCTTCTTCATATGTCTTTTGGATGGCTGCGCCCATGCCTAGACTACATGTAATTGAAATATCAGTTGTATCTGCCTGTAGGTTCTTCCTGGTGGTGTTCCGGTCCAGCAGTCTTGTAAAGCATTTCACCACTCCCACTCTCTTAGGCTTCATGCTTTAGGGGGCATCTGTTACACAGTAAAATGTCACTGTCACCTTGTCAGTCTCCCTACTATGTCATAAAATCACATCCACCAAGCTTATGCTCTCTGAAATGGCCAAAAAACCCTCTTTGCCTAAGTTTATTGGATCATCGCGACTGTTCTTAAAATAACCACACTGACTGGCAGATGATAGTGTAACTGGTGCACTGCCAGCGCGGAAGCACACGGTTTTCCACGTTGGTCGAATTTCATAAACAGCGCGCCCTCTGCTTGCATCAGTTCGCGCTGACCAGACCTCTTCTGTAATTGAGTTGCGATGCCAACGCGCTAGCCCAGTTTTGCACCCGCGCTGATCCTGTTTAGGCGAGTTTGTTCTAACAGCCATCCTTCCAGATGACTCCAGACTTGGCTGTTAGCTTTGTAAAGGTCAACATCCTTTCTCTGGCATGTCTGTTCGCCTGGTCACCCACTTTTCTTGGGGGAAAGCTCATCCTTTCACTATTCATGGAGACTCCTTCTCCTATATAAGCCTCCACCATTGCCATGAGCAGCTAGTTTTTGAACATATAGACTTTGACATAGAGGAATTCTTAGTGCATTAGTGCTGCTCTTTGTAGGCATTTGGTGTGTTGTGTGAGGATTGCTATAGAGATTTGTGGAAGGTTATGAGTTTGTTGCCTTGTATGTGAGAGAGAGACCTCTTTGACTTGGGAGATCTACTTCAAAGGTGAATGCTGTTGAAGACATGTTGGCTGGACCCTCTAGAGAAGGACTCAGCGTCAGGACTTCGGTTGTACCTTACTCTATTTTCTGATTAATAAAGATAGATGACTACTGTTATGGTTCCATTCCCATTTGTCTTATGAATGATCAATGTGAATTACATCTTTCCTGACTGATGTATAGTTGTTTTTAGTAGATTTTACGCTTGTGTTTGTTCCCTCTTTGCTTGTGCAGGTGTCCACCCACGAAGATAGTGGAGGATTGTGATCGGCTGAAGCGAAGGAGCGAGAGGATCATCTCTTCATCGAACATAGCATTGGAATCCAAGTAGGTGTCCTTTACCCACTTGTTAATTACAACTAGGAACCTGCAGAGTAGCATTGTTTGATTGTTGCTAGACCCCTTTTGGGCTAGTATGGATCGCCTCTATTCGTAGAGGGAATTTACCTCTCCAACAACAAGATTTGAAATTCAGAACCAAGGTTCAGACAAATTTATTCTCAAATGGTTGTTTTTCTTTAGCTTCTGAAACTTAACAGCGCAAACGTTATAGTGAAAATTCCACGATGACCTATTTTAGATGAAATTATGGAGCTTGCAAAAACTATAACTTCCTCATATGATATCTCCGAAAATATAGTGATACAAGTTCTGAAATTTGGACCCGCGGTTTAGCAAGATTTCGTCTCGAATGGGTTTTCTTTTTAGCTTCCGAAACATCATAAAAACAATGTTATAGCAAAAATTCCATGATGACCTGTTTAGAGTAGCGAAAACCCTAGAATCCAAAGCTCTGATACAAAATGTTAGGAAACTAGCTCACAAAAAGATAGAAAAGATAGATCAATGCCTTAGAAATAAGCCTCTTCGAGGGGGAAACCTCCTTTACATTACACAATTAAACAATTCTTTGATGATAAAAATGACAAGACCTCCTTTCTATATATAGGAGTCTAAGGGGTCATAATATAATTAGAGCCGACATAACAATAATAATGTAAGGGCACAATAACAATAATAGTGGGTTTCTATGGGGCACAATAGTAACAATATGGGGACTACATGGGTATGAAAATAAAATAAGGGGGTTGTACTAATAACAATAAGGGGTTACACCAGTAGTTAGGGGCCTAACACACTTGTTTCAATCCTTGATAGATGGTTTGGGCCCACATTCAACCTTCTAGTCTTCACAATCACCTTGAAGTCATACTCATGGAAAAATAGAAACCATTGGAATATCTTCCTCCCCAACACAAGCTTATTGACCAGGTACTTCAACATGGAGTGATTTGTATACATTTTGAAGTGTCTTCCCAAAAAATAATGTCTGGATTTCTGTAGCGCATAGACCATTGCAACACTTCACGCTCTGTGGTGGAGTAATTCTTTTTCAGCTTTGGATAACTTTTTGCTTGCAAAAGCTATTGGATGATCAAGCTCTCCCAGTTCGGGAAACACTGAAATAGGTATTGTTATGATTTTCTCCTTCAAGACATCCAAACTATGTTGACAGTCTTCATCCCAGCAAAAAATCACATCCTTCTTTAACAATTTCTCCATCGGCGTGGTTGTCTGGGCATATGCCTTGATAAACTTTCTATAGTACCCAATTTGCCCCAAAGTCATGCACATGTTCCTAGGAGGTTCCAAATTCACAAGGCCAACAACATGGCAACATGACCAAGCAGAATCCCGAAAGGCACACATAATATGCATTTCTTTAAGTTCAGCACGATCTGATACCTTGGACAAGTATCCATCATGAGGTGCAGACTTGCAACATGTCATTTCACCAATCCAAACACTGACCAGTCATCATAATATACTTCCAGGAACTTATGAATAAATTCTTTGAATGCCACTATCACTACCCGGGAGAATATTGCAGGCACGTTCTTTAATCTGAATGGCATAATTGTATATTGAAAGAAACCCCACTCATTTGTGAAGGTTGTTTTGCTTCGATCCTCTGGCATGATCTTTATTTGATGATAGCTTGAAAATCCATCAATAAATGAATATGCTTCCTAGCCGCCAACATTCTCTAATACTTCGTCAGTAAACGATGTCGGAAATGGATCATGCACACATGCATTATTAAACTTCTGCATGTCTACGCATATGTGGATCTTACCCATTAGTTTCTTTTCTTGGACCACCATAGGGCTTACCCAATCTGATTCTTCTACAGGCTCAATAATACCATCTTCTAGCATTTTATCTAGTTCTAGGTGCACCTTCTCCTTATACTTTGGATTCAGACGATAAGGCTACTTCTTAGTATGCTTCACATCTGGTTTTAATGTAATCTTCATAACGCCTAAATCTCCAACAATCCCTTTCAAATTTGAGAATTTTGTGGGGAATAAGTCCTAGTACTCATGAAACAACTCAACTACCTTATCAACTATATCTTCATCCCAATAATATCCTATATTCGCAAACTTAGGCTCTTTTTCAGACCCAATGTTTACCTATTGAGTTTTTAAAGGCTCTGATATATCTGGGTTCGCCACATTCATTCCTTCAACTTTGTGTTGTCCTTCGCTCTCTGGAATGGTAATATTCTACTGATCATTCTCTTCCACTTCAGAAATTGAATTATAACATTCCAGTGCATGGCACAATTGTATACTCCAGTGTGTCTGAGTCCATTTTACTGGTTCCTTCGATGTTTTGAATATAACTGCTTTTATTTCTTGCAGCACTTCATTGATACTTTCAAAGCCATCCTCAAAGCTGAAAGTTAATATTAAAATTTCCCTTAAAACATCCCATTCAGTAGTCCCATGGCAAAGTTCTATCTCCAAATACCAGTTCATTGGGATCGTATCTAATGTATGACATAATATATGCATCCATTTTAGCTGTGGTTCTGTTCACCAGGCTTTAGTCCATTATGCTAAATGATCGCGTGGATCATCCTTCCCATTGAATTTTTATGTCATTCTAGTATTAGAATATCCAAACTGTAACTTTATCATTCTCATGTATTCTCTCCATCCCGCAAATCTTTCTTTGTGAGTACACCGCCAATGGGTAGGCATAGTGCGTAGTGCCAACTCCAGTGCCTCGAATTGATGCTCTTTTGGTACTTTTCTTTCAATTTATGTAAAAAAAATTCCACATCAGTCAACCCATGATATTGTGGAAGATTTCTTACCTCAGTCGAAAAACACCTCGGCTACTTGATCATCATGTTACAATGTAGAGGAGATACTTCACGTAGCCTATTCTACCAATTCTAAAGCTCTTCATTTGAATCTGAGGGGCAGGAGCTATCCCTGTCCCACACAATTTTTCCATCTATTGTAGGATTGATCCAATCCTCATCTTGCATTGTTATCTTGTATATTTGATCGATATCATCATCACTTTCTACATAGCCGTGCACAGGTTCAGTGTAATGCACTCCTTCTACATGGTCTGGAGGCATGACGACCTTGAGTGATTTTTTCTCAAAGGACATCTTCCACTTCTTCAAGTTGGTTACCTTGTTCATATCAATAGCCCAGTTAATTCCTAGCAATGCGGGGTATGGGTTACTATCATCCACTATCTCAATGACCTCAAAGTCAGCCAGTGCACTCACATCCTTAATGTCCACTGTTACACCATATAAGCACCCCATTGGAATAATCTTCTTCTAATTTTCCATGCACAAATGAATAGGAGACCACTGTAGCACAAGTCTCCCCACCCTTTCCCATGTCTTCTTAGGCAAGACATTTGCATTAGACCCCAAATATAAGATTACCTCGTCCATTTCATATTTGCCTATCTATGTGGTTAACCTCATCTTGCACCCCATTCGTGCCTTATGCTTACCAATCTTCCTCACTATGCACTGCTCTGTAGGAGTCTTTCCATTATTGGTGCACTTGTCTATTAAGTCTTGAAATCCTTCAATGAATTTATGATCATGCAGAAGCTTCATCCAGGTCTTTAGAAAGGTAGATAGAATTGAAGGATCTACTTCTTGAGTCACATTAGTCTCTAGCATTTTTTCCTGACTTCCTGAGTTGGAGGCCTCAATGAAGTTCTTCTTTGCTTCCAAGATTTTATTTAGCATGATTCAGATCAAAGTCAAATTCCTTCTCAGCAACCTTGTGAACCCATTCGTCTTCCTCAGGTTGCTTACCTTTATCTATGGAAATCATCATTCCACTCCTTATCACAATATTTATGTTATGGTCATGCTCACGGAGTTTAGCCCTCATCCTATGATTGTTCTGTGTATGCTGCTTGGGCTGTGCCTTATTCTCTTGCAATTTTTCCATAAGGACTAGACATTCCTCTATGAAATGACCAAAATGTCGAAAATACTAACATGAGGGATGTGTGGAATTTGTACAAACTTGCGTGAAGTTCCCTTCTTCTCCACAATTATAACAGATTACTTGCCCGCACCCTCGCCTAGGTCCAACGCCTCTTCCTCTTCCCCGAAGTTGGAATCCTACATGCGCTGCACCTGCACCTTGATCCTAAGGCTAGTTTTCTTCTTGCATTATGTAGGCAGGGGTCCTATCCATCATCAACTCATAACTTCTACAATGGTGCTCATCATGCCCTATAGATTTATAGAAATTACAAAATAGCTGTTGTGGGGTCTGTAGAAATTTCTGTAATAGATGGCAATTATCAATATCATGTTGTCCTATAACCTGACAAATAGCACACCATAGTGCAACTCCCATGCTTGTCCCAACATTATTCTCAGGCTTCAGGGGTACAGGCCCTTCCCCTATAATATAATTCTTAAAGACTAGGAAATGGCCCTTATCATGTCCATGGCTCTTACATTTCATACACCAGATCTCAGTGTGCACCTTTGGTCGAGCATCCCTTCCTTTCTTCAAGCTCCGCAACTCCAAGTGTAGATTCTCCAGTTGTGAATGAATTTGTTGTACCCCAAGGATCGTATCCTGAATAGGCAATGCATCTAACATCATCGTGATCTCCAAGGCTTCCACTTGCATTGTTATTTTCTAGTGTGACAAAGGTATTCTTAAATGTAGCAAGAGTGATGCTATAAACCAATCACGATTTTGGGAATCTGAGATTTTCATGTTAGCCTACCTAATCAAGCACTTCAACCTTTAATCAAAGTCCCAAGAAATCTCATCGACCTTCTGTTGGATTTCCTTAAATTCAATTACTGACTACGCCTCTAACTTAGGCTTATTGAACTCCTTCTTCAAAGCTATCTGGGTATCCTCCAATGACATGTTGGGGTTATCAATGCAATACTTAATATACCATGTTAATGGATGGTATTGTGAGGCTGTAACCAACCATTATTTCTTAATAGTATCATCTGCAATCTATTGTATTGTCCAAACAACATCTGCAAATTATGTAAACTTTGAAACGAGAACTATAAACTCAAATTGGGAACTCTTCCCAAAAAAACTCGAAAAAACATCAAAAACAGTGCTAAAAATGAAAAGTGTGTATACTGGAACGATGATTTTATTTTTTAGGGGTCAATTTTGAACGTGTTTTAAAAATGGCAGTGACTATGAAATTTAATATGAAATTTTCATGCAAAATATAGCTTCAAAACGAAAGTGATGATACTGGAACAATGATTTTTTTTTTAGGGTCAATTTTTCAAACTTTTTAAAAAATGTTAGTAAAACCAAATTTTTATGTGCCAAACAAAGTTGTTTATGAGGAAGAAAACACATTAATATTTCTGGTAGAATATCATTTTTCTTTCCTAAGTATAAATTCAACATGTTTTCAACCATAAGATGTTATATACAAAAGAAATTGAATTTTTGTTAACTATAAAATTAAAAAACCTTGACATTATGAATGAATTACATCACTAAATGAATTCAAAAGTCATTATTTGTATATTGAATAAAACATACATTATATCTCTAATTTAATATTGCGTTGTAGATATTTTAAACAATAAAAATTACCATAATTAATACATATAATCCAACAACATAAAAATTCCTCGCAACTTCTCATTTAACACCATATGGAAATCATCAATTTTATTTCAAGATACGATGCATACATCAGCTATATAAATTGTCTTAAACAATTATTCAAAATCAATCATATTTTCTTGCACACCATCAGAATTCACATCTTCAGATGAGTGACTGGATGCTGACGAAGATGTTCCATATTCTTCTCTTTCATCAACTAGTGCCCCATCTAAGTCCACATGCATGCCCAACATTTCAGGTTTCAAAATTCTTCTAGATCTACGACTGGTTTCAGCAGACTCCCATCTCAACACTGTTCCTTCTGGTAACAACCTTTTCAGAATCTCTATCATCTTGAAGCGAAGAGTGCCTCTCTTTGTTAAATTGAAGTCATAAACATGTCAACATCCTCCAATTTTAATATGTCTGTGTGGCAGCAATTTATATTTGTACCCTTTCTTTTTCTCTTTTTGCCATTTTTTTTGTCAACCACCATCTCTGGCTTATACACACCATTGAATGGGTGTGTATTTGTGGCATACCAATGTACTTCAACACTTGTAACATCGTCATTTTTTGTAAAGACATTTATAACTTTAGCAACCCAGAATGGATAGCCATTGGGATCTCCTTCTGCTAGCACTGCAATCATGCAACCCTCCTTAATATCATGTACTGAACTCCTGTAAAGGTCTTCCATGGCTTCATGTTGTGCACGAGATCTTCTAAAACCAATATACATCTCTATTTCCTCTGCCTGTGAAGAGTTAATAATACCTTGAGATTGTTGTTGTTCAACAATGTTTATTTCCTCATGTTCATTTGACACATTTTGTGGCCGAATAAATGGATTTTTCAAAAGTATATCTTCATTTGTTGTTGTTGAAATGATATCACTTTGATTATTGAAAAATGACTCCCACCAAACTGAATCAGCGATGTCAAAGTACTCATATGTATATCTAATACATTTTTTAATTTCTTCCAGGCAATCAGAATAATTCATGTCTCTATTTTGTTTGCGTGCATTCTGAACTTCACCAACTGATTGTAATAACAATATTTTTGATGCAAATATTGGATGATCTGGAATGAACTTCAAAAATTGCAAACCTAATGATGGTGCCCATTCTGTAGTAGTTGAATACTTCTTGCCCCATATTAGTGTTTTCCCATCAATTTTTTTGATACGAAATTGATGTTGGAAGCTAATGTCATTAAGTTGTTCAATGCATTTCCCCTCACCATATGATCCCAGAATAAACCTTCGCATGTCAACAGTTTCTTCCAACACATCAAAAGTAGGCTCTGGCATGTATGATTTCTTAATACATTCAATTAGCTATGGCAAGATCCCAAGATGCTTCCTCCTTAATATGATTGAAAAACGATTGAACATCTGATCAATATGGTCATGAGTGTGCCCAAAAATAAGGAAACCAAACTTTACCTTTTGAAAAATTCTCAATTCAACAAGCATGTTTAGATATCCAAAACCAACTTGATTTTTGTTTTCACGGCAAGTGTTGTCCAATTGTAGATACAAAACTTGAGGAAGAGTACCAAACCAATGAGAAATCACATCATGAATTATGGTTATGGTCAGATTTGCATCATTATGAATATTTGGAGTTGTGAAGTACACCCTTGGCAACATTTTCCCATTGAATACCATACAACCGACCAAGTGAAACTGAATAAAATTTTTCTCCTGTAAATTTTTGGGTGTGCGAACAAAATGTGGTAAAAGTGTTTTCTTCTGGTCCATACCATCAATTATCAAACCCAATTATTTATTTGGATTATCATAACACTTCTTTTGATGCTTGTGAAACTTGTTCCTTTCGTTTGTTTGTTGTTCATGATGATCCTGAAGTTCTTTGATAATTAAATCTACACAACATAAAACAAATTCATTAAGAAATATGTTTTCATAGTTGATGACTATACAATTTTAAAAGTTAAAGTTATGAATGCTTACCTCTTTCTGACCGTTCACATTTGTCCCTTTTTTATTTTAGAGAAGCACATGTACTGCAAATCCCCATCCTTGTCTTCTTAGGAATACAGACATTGTTGAATTCTTTCTTCCATACTTTCACAAAATATTGATATGTAATAAATTGGCCATGTCCTCAGCACCTTTTGCATATTCTTTGTATAAGTTGTAGATTTCTCGTCTTGAAAAATTATCTGGAATATGTACTGTCTCTCTATTTTTCATACACTCTCCATGCTTTGAAAAGAAATCTTTCATCCATGACATTGCAGTATTTGATAATGGCCCAAACTATCTTTTATGACGTACTTTTGAATAAAATGCGGGATCATTTTCCAAATTTTCTTGAATTCTCGAGAGATGAAAATTCCCAATCAAATGAAACATTTTGAAAGCTTTTCTACAGATAAATAAAGTCCCAATATGATAATCATGACTTGACAATGTAGATTGCATGCACCCAAATAAATATGAATTTTGCATGCTTTTATTCATTGACAAATATCTCTTCCTGCTTTCTAATGCAAATTTGAAATCCATATGTTTTAAGCAATATTTTTGGCAACATTCACTTGAAATGAGAGCATTGATAGAACTTCTTCTCATCAGATATTCTGCTCTACCCCTTGTATAACTAGAAAAACTTGCATTGATACGAAAAGGTCTGCTACTACTCCTCGATACAATATTTCTTGGCAACATCTCCATCATTGGATCATCATTTGTATAACGCTTTTCATCATCATTAAGAGGAATGTTATCCACACTATGATCAGCTCTGCTTTTCAAATATTGACTTGGAGGATATTCTTCATCTTCCGCTTCTTTAGTGCTATTTTCATAGTCCTTAGAATTCAGACTGAATGGAAAATCTGACTCGATGCTTAATGG
Organism: Pinus taeda; assembly: GCA_000404065.3. Taxonomy (NCBI): domain Eukaryota; kingdom Viridiplantae; phylum Streptophyta; class Pinopsida; order Pinales; family Pinaceae; genus Pinus; species Pinus taeda. The sequence continues at coordinate 17,462 of APFE031719324.1, read as the reverse complement.
ATATTCTTCCTCATGTGCATTGTTAGTGCTACTCTCATAGTCCATAGAATTAGGACTACGTCGAAAATGTGACTGTTTACTTATTGAAGATACTACATCCTATCCTTTGTCACTACTACCTTTATACTCATTAGAATTAGGACTAAGTGCATCTTCCTGTCCTTCATCACTGCTGCTCTCATAGTCCTTAGAATTAGGACTAAGAGGACACAGTGACACTCCATTCTTTTGAAATTCATCATCACGCTCTTCATAGCTATTGCTCTCATAGTCCACAGAATTAGGACTAAGTGGACACTGTGAAACTTCAATCTTTTGAAATTCATCATCCCACTCTTCAACTGCTGCTCTCATAGTCCTTAGAATTAGGACTAACTGGACACCGTGACACTCCATACTTTTGAAAGTCAACATCATGCTTTTCATCACTACTACTCTCACTGTCCTTAGAATTAGGACTAAGTGGACACTTTGACAGTCCATTCTTTTGAAATTTTTTATCATGCTCTTCATCACTGCTGCTCTCATAGTCCTTAGAATTAGGACTAAGTGGACACTGTGACACTCCATTGTTTTGAAATTTGCCATCATGCTCTTCAAAACTGCTTCTCTCATAGTCCTTAGAATTAGGACTAAGTGGACACTGTGACACTCCATTCTTTTGAACTTCACCATCATGCTCTTCAAACCTGCTACTCTCATAGTTCTCAGAATTAGGACTAAGTGAACATCATGACACTCCATTTTTTTGAACTTCATCATCATGCTCTTCATCACTATGGCTTTCATAGTCCTTAGAAGTAGGATTAAGTGGAATTTGTGACTCTTTATTTGTTTGAAATTCTCCATCCCCTCTTTCATTAGTGCTGCTCTCATAATCCTTAGAATCAGGACGAAGTGGAAGAATTGACTTTCTATTCATAGTAGAAGAATTCCCGCTATATTCATCAATATGAATAGAGTTGTTACGCGATGAAGATGTTGATGGTTGTATAAATCGAAACTTCACTACAAAACAATCCATCCCTTTCAATAGAAGATGTGAATGATACAAATGGAGAGTCTCCTAAAGATATTATATAGCTTAAAGAATGAAATTTTCCCTCCAAAAATTTTCGCGAAAATATTTCCCTCCAAAATGTCTGTTAGATTTATTTACTTTCATTATTTTGTTTTATGATTTACTGAAAAATGTAAACTAATTTTTTTTATGAAATAAATCATTAAAATTAAAATTGTAAACTACAACTTCTACATTAATTATTTTAATAGTTAAAGTACATAATATTTACTAAACAATTGAATATTTTTTTTTAAATTTTATAATATATTCTAAAACAAATTATTCCACATTCAACCCATCGTAAAAAAATTCTAAAATATTCACTTTATAATCTTTTAAAACAAATTATCCCACATTCAACTCGTTGTAAAACAATTCTACAATATTCGCTTTATAATATTTTAAAACAAACTATCCCACATTAACCGTACGGTAAAACATCTCCATAATTTCACTTATATATTAAAATTTCATTATCACTATTACTCACATCACATCGAGGCTTTCTGAAAATCGTTGAAAGACTAGTGAATTTGTGGAGCAGCTACATCACTATCAACAACATATTCAGACTCGTGAATTTGTGGAGTAGCTACATCACTATCAATAACATATTCAACGAAGAATTCTCGTAATTGACAGGTAAGTTAA
>APFE031719324.1:0-10686 GCA_000404065.3 Pinus taeda | reverse complement strand
ATATATATATATAGTTAATTTTGAAATGTTTTATTCATGATTAATGCATGACCTTTTAGAATGTGAGGGGCGGTGGGTAGGGCGATTGTTGATCATACAAATAAAAAAATTATGATATATTTTCTTTGTTAATTTAAGTTAATATGTTTTTATTATTTACTGTTTTATGTGTTTCTATTTTTTAGGAAAATGGCATCAAAGAAAATTTCAGTGAATCTTTCTGGACCAAAGACTCTTAAAGGTGCATCTTCAAGAAACATTGGTGAATGAACTCCATCTGAGCTCATGACTACAAATATTTCAATTGCCTCAAGTGATAAGAAGATGATTTCAGACTGGAAGAATTCGAAAGAGGTGAAATTTCCATCAAGAATCTGGTATGTGAAAGAAAGAGAAAGCACAAATGTGAATATATATCTATATATTGATATATCGAATGATAATGGAATTTTTGAGGTGATGGGAAGAGTCATAGATATGTGTTCAGTACCAGACACTAAAAATGTTTACATACTTACAAAATCTCCCAAGTCACATGAAAGGATTAAATACCGACTATCATATTCATTGTATGACATGAGAGAGCTATCTACAAAGTTGTGTAAACAAATCGTAAATGAGATGACACAAAACATCGTAAGTATTGTTATTTATATTTGTATTTTGCATTCTTTAAAGTGTCTCGCTATATTTTTAACTTTGTTTTTTATTGACATATGATATTTTGTTTGGCAGAATTTTGTTGAAAGTTGTTCAATTAGGTTGGGAGGCATTCATTTCATAAGGCATGATATCATGAAAGTTGTGAGCAGTTTTTACTCAGTGTCAGAAGAAGATATGGAAAATAAGCAAAATGTAGTAATTGATGATGCTACAAAACTACATCCAAAGAATTAGAAAAAAAGGCCTCTGGTGGATAAATCTAGCAAGGGTAAACAAATTACTTTTGAGGACGATGAAGTTGACATTGACAGTGAAGCATATGTTGCCATCACTGAAGATGACATTGGAACTGAGAAGAGCCATAAAAAACCAAAAGTAACAATGCCCAAGAATAAATCTGTTGGGAATGTTATGACCAAGAAAAGTAAAGTTGAAGATTTTGTAGCAGACATTACCAACAGTCAAGAACTTAGTGAAACTTCGAAAGAAAGCAGAGAAATCATTACACTAGGAGTTGATTTAGAGGATGGCATTATCAAAACAAAACAAAATGCCATTCGAGAGAATTTGACAAAGAGAAACTTAATTGATGTTGGTCATACATTTCAGTTTAATGTTAGGAAAACCTATAAAGCAAGTGAAGGACAATGTCAATATCAAGTTAAAAAGCCACATCATCTGCATGTTCACAACTTGAAGACATTGATGAGGTACAATCCATATGCTCATGTGGTTAGTTATGTGGTTCTTGTTGATCCACTTCAAGTTCCCAACAAAGAAGCATTTTATAAGTCAAAATGTTTTGAATACAATTATTATGTGCTTGGGGGGAACCATTCTGTAGAAGCTCAAAGACAATTGATGGAGGAATGTCCTAATAACCCACATTTTGAAACAATGAAATGTATCATTTACACTGGTTTATCAGATATAGAAGCAAAGTTAGTGGCATGGGATCATAATTCAGATAATGAATATAGGATGTCTATGACTTTCTTCGAAAGGGTTAGATTTATTCATAGTGAATTTGAAGAAAAATGTGGTGGGGATAGGATAAATGTTACTGCGGATTTCCGAAAGGAATGTTGTATGGAAATAGGCTATCAAATTGAAGAGAAAACCAATTCAAAAGGTGGAAAAGGAAACAAAAATAGTGATTTATTCAGAGGTGTTGATAACATTTTCCAATTGGCATTTAGAACTCGAGATGTTTGGAAGTTGACTGATGAGATTTTTAGCATGTGGGAAGATATTGCCATTAAAAACTAGAAGGTCAAAAAGTCTCAGCCATTGACATGTGGCAACAGTAAATTAGCTCTTGAAATGAAGCAACTTCCAGACGATATGACTAGCACACCTTGGAGGGCGATGCAAGGAGTGAAAGATGAAAAAATTCTCAAAACAATATTATCTTGTGTGAGGTCAGGGGAATTATCATTGGAGGAAATGTCTGAAGAATTTCAAAAGTAAGTTTGTTGAATTATTTTTATTTATTTCTAGATTATAATTATATTTCAAATAAAACATGTTGTTCTTGGTAGTATTTGTTATACATATCATTATATTAACTTTTTTTTCCTTTATCTATGCAGTCACAAAGTTTACATGAAAATTCAAGAACAAATGGTTAGATTGTTGAATGAATATAGTTGGGATGATGTTGTATGCAACTATCCAGATTCAAGTTCTACATCAACATTAAAAGTTTTTTATCTTGCATCTAAAAAGGTATCTTGATTTATACATTCATTTTTATTCACCTATGTACGATTTTTAATTTATAACTTACACATATATTTGTTTCATTTATAAAAGATGAGGAAGGATGATAATGGAGTGCCAGATAGTTTCAAAACCTTTATTGAAAAAATAAAGATCGAAAGACTGAGGAAGCAACGTATTAAGAATGTTCAACTTGATCCAACTCTTAATCATTTCATTTGGAATGGGCTAGACACTATTCAATATAAAGTAATACAAGGCGACTGTGAAGACATTGCTAAACTCATACCTAAAAGGGATTATGCCCTAGTCATTGCAGATATTCCCCATGGTTTCAATATTCCAAACATTGACTATGATAGTGACCCTTATACTTATCAAGATCTTAGTAAAGTGTTTGCGGGATTTGTAGAAGTAACATCATCACCATTATGGAGATTTGTGACATTTCATTCAGAAACACAATTGGCAATGATATTGTCAAGCTTCAAGGGGAAAACAAATTCAAGGATGTAGCTTACATGGTAAGATGTTTAAAATGTATATTTGATTAATGTTGAAAAATTTATTTATGTACAAGTTAATTGAACTTTTACTATTTCATATTACAAGAAAAAGTCAAATCTTCTTAACAATGAAGATCAACAATTTATAAATGATTGTCAGTTCATTCATATTGATAGTTGGGCAAAAGATGATAGCCATATGTCTATGATTTTTAATTGGGTAGACAGAAAGAGTCATAGTCAAATACTGACTCATGATGCTGTTGTGAGAAAACTAACATATGAAGACAAAGAAGCAAAATGAGAGATAGTTAACATTTATCAAAAACCAAAATTATTGATTAAATATCTTATAGACATTTGTTCAAATGAAGGAGATTGGGTTCTAGATTTATTTTCTGGCTCAGGTAAGTTTTATTATATGGAATTGAATTTCAATATGTTATTTTTTAATTAATATGTCATTGTACTAATTTAGTTCATTATTTCTTTTGTGCTTGATAATTAGGTACAACACTAGCTTGTTGCTTTCAAAAAGGAAGAAATTGCATTGCAATTGAAAAAGATTCGGTACAGTGCAATTTCATTAAGCAAAGAATCAATGCTCTTCAATTTCTTCCAGATGCAATGCAAGAAATTGGGTTGAAGAAAGGGGACTTTAGTGAATCACGTGTGGCAAAAAAGGAAAAGGAACCCAAACCACCATTACATGGAATGTTTGGAAAGACATACATTGGGAGATTCGGAGACATCAAAGATCCATTAGAAGAGGAAAATGAGCAAAAGGAAACAGAAAATATTGTGGAAGAAGACAATGATGAAACTCTAGAGGACGAAGAGTTTGGATTACATGACATTGTTGATTAAATTTAAGTTATGCTTGTAATCAAGCTTTGCAATGTCTTGACTTGACAATTTTATGAGAAGATAAACTCAATTAGGGTTGTTATACTTTCATATTTGTAATATGTGATTTCTCATTGGATTTTTAAGTTAATCATTATTTTTTGAAAAAAAAGTGATTATTATTATTTTTGAATGAAATTCATAAAAAAAACTATTATTTAACATTTTTGGTTAAGTTATCATATAAAAAATTGTGATTTGACATGTCAATTCTAGCAAAAATTATCAAAACGTAGTAGTTTCTTAGTATTTATGTTAAAATGGTTATTCTTATATCCATTGTTAAAAAATATTGTTTTTTAGAAACAATTATTTCATGTGGATTGAAAAATCAATTAAGGATGTATAAATATGTAGTATATCGAAAATTCTAAATATCGACCTTCTAATTTAAAAATGAAAAACAATAAAAACCTCACTAAAAAGAAAATTAAAATCAAAATAAAAAACAAGAAAATATGAAGAAAATGACCACTTCAAAGATTATCAAATTTACAAAATAATTATTTACATTTTATACATTGGAAATTTTAAAGCCAAAAAACAGGTCTTTTAAAAAAAGGGTGTGATGCAGAATACTCACTTTTTTAAATTAGCATGAAAATCACTACCATTCTAAAACGTAATGTACATAAAAAAATTAAAGTGCCAAAAACTATGCTCTAAAAAAAACATGTGCGTTCTGCATCACCCCTTTACAAAATCAGGTCACTTTTTTGCTATCTCTACGAAACAGGTAATAGTATCAGTTGCCATTTCAAAGTTTACATTGATTGCAACAAACCAAAATTATTCCTTTAAAAATCGTCATCTTCATTGCATTAGCGATGTTGAATGGTGGAAGTGTAGGTGAAGTTGTATGGGGTGGAGGTGGAGTTGGAGGTGGAGTGGATGGGTGAGATATCCTTGGAATACCCCGCGTAATTAACAAAAATGCACTTCACAACATAGTCAACACTGTCCCCTTGTCATCGCTTAAGGGGGTTCAATGAGCAGACTATATTTTGGGATTGATCCTCCATTTCTTCTAAAGAATCTCTTTCGTTGTGTATCCCCAAACATCAAGGTAATTGCATAACCCCCTTCTCACATAAGAAAATTTTAATTGAGGCCTTCAATGATTTCAAATACTTACCTCATGTTCCTTTAAAGATCCTTCACTCCGCTTTGCTATAGCTGATATTTCTATCGATCACAAAATAAGGCACAAAACTACCAAACGTAAAATCGACCCAGTGATCCACAACCTGTGCCATATTGCTTTCTGAGGCTTCCAAACATGGCACTAATTGAGGAGTCCAAACTATAGGGCCTTCGAGCCTCCATGTCCCTTGACTATCAGCTAATTTAGACAACCATTCATATAGTTATTCAGAGAAGAAACAAAAAAATGTGTCAGTCTCATCAATGTACAAAAATATTTGCAATCACATCTCCTTGGTTAATTTAGGGCTATTGTTCTCCTGAGTTGTGAATGCGTGTGACTTTTGATCAATCCACTTATCAAGCTCTTTCTTCGTAGGGAGCCATTTATTGCACATCTCTTAGATATATCCTAGTCCTGACAACAGAAACATTTGTTGGCTTAAGGGGGGCTGACCCAGGTTCAAAGTTGTTTGCACCAATCAACAAAACCCTAATTGTTGGCCCTTTCGACAATAACCTGCATAACCCAATTTGTAGTCTCACCGGAAGCAGTATTGGGGGATGTTAGAAATAAGTTTCTCCATCTAGGGACATGTGATAAATGGTTCTTAAGCTCTCACAGTTTAGATCTGCCTTCGCATAGATTGGTATCCTTCTAGGTCTTGTCACTATAACTACGGTAAACTGGCTTGCACACCTTCGCAAAGGTCTACGATCAGTCTTCACGGACCTTAACCAGATGATTTATCTATTCTCGTGCATATAGTAATTATTCAAAATCAATATTTATTGATCTTCAATGTTTATTACATACCCTTCTACCATGCACACTAAGCTGCAGTGGTCTGCTTACTTAGCTGCAGACTTACCAAGGCCTCCTGTGCACTAAGATGGAGGAGCCTTCCCCTTCTTTCCTAAGTACAGGAAACAAAGCCTTCTTGCCTTATCACTCAAAACAATGTCTATCTTCCCTTAGCTTACTTCATTACCAATTAATTATCTCTAAGACTTGCTATGACTCGAATATATAGACTTTTCAATATAATACCATGCTCCGCAGACCATGGGTGAGTCTCCAAACTGACTTAGCTATCCATCCAAACACGGGGTTAAGACCCCTTTAACTGCTAACTATTTGTGTGCTCCACATCCACATTTTGCAAGATTTTACATATTTTTACAAATATTATACAAAATTTGGGTTAACTAACCCCAAAACTAACCCTGGACCCTATCTTAACAACTGGCTTGCCTGATCATTTTTTGCACCTCTAGCCAAGGATGTCATTATGATTGGGGTGGAAACTAAGGAGCAAGTGGTCTTACATGCTTAACACCTTGATCTGATTTACTAGCACTTTATATAATATTATTCCCAATGCTACTCGACCTTCCATAGATCGATAATGACCCAAGTTGGGACCACACTTTGATGGTGTTATTGGTTCTACTTCTTATGATACCGTCAGACAACTAGCTACTTAGCTAGTGGAAATGATTGTCACATCTCAAGGCCCAACAAGTACATCTGGTTCTCAATGAGAAACTTCTTGTAGGTAGTTTGCTTAGGTTCTTATGGTGAAGTCCACAACACATAACAATCCTAAAAAATATGACAGTAAAAAGAAAAATAAAAAGGAAAATAATATACCTACTCAAGCGAATCACCCAAACCAAACTAATAAGAGTGGGGGCATAAATAAGAATAATTGAAATATTAAGTTTCGTCATAAAATCTATTAGGGAGAACACTTAACTCATGAGTTCCTTCATATGGATGAATTCCATTGCCTTCTTGTGTCATCGACAACCACCCAACAACTTACAACTTTAAGTCATCCATTCCCACCCAGCTAGAATAGAAAATGGTTGTGCAAGCTCGTCAATTATTTCTTGGGGGAAATGTGTGAACCTCATCATCCCATTGGAAAGAATGCACTTGTTTACATGATTAGTTAACAAGTAAAATTTTGTAGGAGATCAAAATCCCATGACCTTCCTGATTCAAGTTCTAATCCTAAGGAATCAACCATCTTTGTTACTTCCACTAGACCTCTCATGCTAGGTAAACCTATGAAACCAATATTTCACCCCCTAAGGGTGTTCTCCATAATTCAACATACAATCCAAATGCATGGTTTGCCTAGAATTATAATATTTTTGAGGACCTAGACCAAGCATCATGTGGCATGTCTACTTTGGAGGTTTTGTAAAGTTGTTCTATGCAACAAAAAACCTTATTGACTGTTATAGAAGGGGTGGATCGCTTAGATTCCAGTTTGATAACATTTGATGTTGACACTTCTAGTTATAAGCTCTCCCATAATTTATATTTTCATATTAGATTGTGTATATTTCATAAGGATAACTAGCATGTGTGGTTTTTAATTGGTAGATGTCAAGGCCTTCTTTGTTTTATGTAAGATTTACAAATGGTGTTAGCTAAGCACTCAAAACATAGCTTCCACTTGGGTCATATTTTCACCCACCAATGAGTTTGTGAGTTTAGGGGGCATCTATCTTAATTCGTTCACCAAAAATGTGGCAGAGTATAGTGTCATTATTGAGCTCTTAAATAATACCATTTTCCTTTAGATCCACCACTTGGTTTTCCAACTTGACTCGCAACTTATAGTGTCTCAATTGAACCATGTATATTCTCTAAGGAATCCCATGTTACATTGTTATTATTTGAGGGTATGTCTCTTGGAATGATATTTTAATTATATTGTTTATTCACACATTAATAGAGGCTACAATGCACTTATTGATTCATCATCTAGCTATATGTTGGATTCACATTTGTCACATTAATAATTTAAACCATGCATATGAAAATAACATCATAGAGTACACATCATTAAGAAAAAATACAATATAAGCCTTCATATTTTATTAAGTATAAATAGAGTTTTAAATCAAATCATGAGTATGTAGTTCAAAATAGAGTGTCTAAATCTGAGGCTATATGGTTGAATACATACATGAGTACATAGTTCAAAATAGAGTATCTGAAGCCCAGGATATATAGTTGAATACATAACTAGATACCAAAACCATCCTAGGAGTGCTACTATAGGATGTCAATCACACTTTTGCTAGTGGAAACACAACATAGTATGTATAATATAACATAGGAGGCCATGGTGGTGATGGACATGAAGCCCCATGGTGTGCCTCTATAGGTGTGGAGGGATTTCATCAATAATCATTGGTGGAGCTCCAAGTGTAAGCCCCTTCACATTGAAACTGAACTCGTACAACTCATCATGCTCCCCTCCCTCATCCTCTTCAACCACTTCTTGCATTACTCAAGAAAATACTCCTAAGCGATGGTATAGAGACAAACTTTGGGGGATGGGATGGTCCCACATATGCATATCAGCATAGTAAATTTTGGTAACCACGTGCTCATAAAAAAATCCAAAAAAATAATATAAAACACTCAAAAACAAAAAAACATCATAAAATTTCAAAATTTCAAAATTCCTTACCAAGGGCATTTCACTGTGTCCTAGGAGGCAAGACAAGGTATGGATCCTTTTTAAATTCCACAACCTTGTAGGCATAGCCTTCAACCACCAAAGGTATACCTTCCATCCATCTAAAGTATGTTGAATGCAATGAATGCCTAATAGGGCACCTTTCCCTTCCATCATGTATGACCACCAAATCATATGAGGCATCTCAGGATAAAGGTTCTCGTCAAACTCTAGTTGGGTCTCATACCAAGAACCCACTCTAAAAACAAGGTTAATACTATATTCCCATAGAAAAACTATTTTAGGTGACCCCTCTTGCACCAAGTAAGTTGTTCTTTAATATTCAACAATATGGCCTCATATTAGTTGAAGAGTGTAGACTCTAAGAATCTCATTGCCAAATCCAAATGATTCTTGGTTTCCAGGCATGTCGACATTGAAGTAGAAACTAACATGATGGTGAGAACTATAGTATTTAAAGTTAGGTCTGCAATATCTTGGATGGGAACTCTACTACCCACCTTTCGTGTACCAAGCATACAAAATCTTGCCACGCAATCATCTATGTTTTAGTCAAACGTGCTCCTCACCCCACTTACAACTATTGAGACTCCATGCTTAGATAAACCTATTAGGAAATATATATCTTTTACCTCTAGCCTTATAACTTCTTAACTTATTATCACACAATAAATTGTTCATTATCTTGATCCCACCAATCCACTAGTTGTTTGTTAGGCCCCTATACTACTAGTGTAACCCCTTATTATTATTAGTACAACCCTCTTATTATATTGATGTACCCATGTAGTGCCCATATTGTTACTGTTGTGACCCATAGAAGCCCACTATTGTTATTATTGTGCCCTTACATTATTATTGTTATGTAGGCTCTGATTATATAATGACCCCTTAGACTCCTATATATAGAAAGGAGGTCTTTTGATTTGTATCATCCAAGAATTGTTCATTTATGTAATGTAAAGGAGGTTTCCCCTCGAAGAGGCTAAATTCTAAGGCGTTGATCTATCTTTTCTATCTTTTCTTGAGCTGGTTTCATAACATTTGGTATCAGAGCTTTGGATTCTAGGGTTTCGCTGCTCCAAACAAGTCATCGTGGCATTCTCGCTATAACGTTTTTCTGTGACGTTTCAGAAGTCGAAAAAAAACCCATTTGAGAAGACATCGCGCTAAATCTTGGGTCCAAATTTTAGAACTTTTCACGCTATATTTGCGGAGATAGGATCTGAGGAAGTTGGTCTTTCTGCAAACTCCTGAATTACATTCCAAACAGGTGACCTGGGGAAAATCGTCATAACTGTCTCTCTGAGCATCGGATTGAAATTTCGCAAAAAGCTATAGAAAGAGGACGGACTGTAGTTTCCTCTAGATATTTTTCAGAGCAAAAGGTCCAAATAGTGTCACATGGCACTTCATACAAGTTCGCTCTCCTGGAAAGGTCTATAATATGGTCACTGTGGGAGATTTGCCATAACTCTTCATTGGAGAATCTAATTGGGGTCAGACTAGTGGCATTGGAAAGAGGAGACAGAGGGCTACTACAGGTCACAATTTCATAATTAAAGATCTAAAAGTATAGAGTTACAGTCGTTTCAAGATCGAGCTCCTAAAATCAAGAAAAAACAAGATGAGGAAGTTTGATGGCAAGGATCCGGTAAATTGGATACGTCAAATGGAGCAATATTTTGATCTACATGGTGTACCACTGTCACAAAAGGTATGTATTGCATCTTCATATTTAGAACCGGATCAAGTTTTATTGTATAAAGGGCTTTGTTCTTGTAAACGACTTGTTACGTGGTCAATTCTCATATAGGAAATGATAGCACATTATGAGGATACAAAGAGCAACACCTTCTTTAGAGCAACACCACAACAATTAGAAAGAGTAAAAGGCTTTGTGACATACTAGAAAGTAAAATTATGGCAACAATGAATTCTACCCCTCACATCTATGAATATGGAAGTGTTGTTTCTCCTAGCCTTCCACAACCTACAAGGGTTACACCACAACAATTGGAAGAAAAAAGAGAAAAAGGGCTTTGTTACAATTGTGATAGCAAATGCACTAAAGGTCATAAGTGTGCTGAGAAGAAATTATTTTACATAGATTATGAAGACGAGGAAGAACAGGATCAAGAAACATCAAAAGAAGATGATATACGGCAGGACCCCATCCCAGAGAAAGAAGAAAGGAATCAGACCATATCTTGTAAAGCATTGGCAAGAATTACCACTCC
>APFE031719323.1:0-11239 GCA_000404065.3 Pinus taeda | reverse complement strand
AGTATGGCTTAACATGAAACTCTCTCAACATAAGCTTCTTCAACTCATTATTATCTAGAACATAAATCCTGCTCTTAAATCTGACCAATTCATCTACTGTGAGGAGATACTCCTCATCCTTATCACATTCACATTGTTCTTGAAACCTCTTCTTCAGTTGTTTTTACTTCTTATTATGTTTAACTACATGTAATATATTCTGCTATAAATCTATCCTATAAGATCTCACAACTAAAATATGATTCACATGCACTCTCATACTGAGAGAATTCGCGGCTTGGTTCTCCTTTCCATTAATGTACCTGATCTTAAAATCAAACTCACTAAGAGTGTCCAACCATCTTGCTTGCATTGCATTCATATTTCGTTAGTCAAACAATTACATTAGTCCACTATGATCAATCATCAAGACAAACCTCCTCCCAAGAAGATAATGTCTCCACATCTCCAATGCATGAATGATGGTTTCCAACACAAAATCATGAGTCACATAGTTTTGCTCGTGCTTATTTATCTTCCTTGATTCATAGAAAACAACATGTCCTTCCTGCATCAAGACTTCACCAAGTCATTCTTTGCAAGCATCTGTACATACTACAAACTCCTTATCAGGATCAACATTATTCAAAACTAGAGAATTTGTAAGCAAATGCTTCAACTGATCAAAGCTAGTTGCATACTCAGCAGTCCATTCAAACTTCTTCCCTTTCCTCTACAAGGATGTAATAGGATAGCCAATCTTGGAAAAGTTCATGATGAACTGCCTATCATTGTAACAGCCCTAGTCAAAATTCCATGTAATAAAGTTAATAAAGGAAAAATAATAACCAAGGTCATGGGACATGTGTTCCAAGCTAAGTGTTGGGAAAAACATCCTAGTGTGGGTGTTAATTTGGTTTATTATGGATAAGGAAAATTTAAAAGGAAATGGAAAAGGCTTTGGAAAGGAAAATTGGCATTAATCAGAATTTTATTTATGAAAATAATGGAAATTAGGAGAAAAGGAAGGTGAAAGGTCACATGTTGCATGTGAGGAGGAAAATCATGGAAAATGGAAGAAAATAGAGGCCCCATTAATAAAAATACATCTGAGGGTTAGTTGGTACCCTTTTGTCAATTTAGTTTTGGAGCTCTCTCTATTCTCTCTCTCTCTCTCTCACTCTCACTCACTCTTGGACACTTAGAGCACTCTAGCATTGGATCAAGGAAAGAAAAGGAAGGAACACAAAAAAGGCAAAGGGAATCAAAGATCAAGAAATGAACAGCAGGATCAAGCAACTAAAACAAGAATACTTGTAGGTATCTTTTTACATGTGTGATTTCCTTGCTAGCTTTGGAATGCATGGTATATGCATGTGAGTATTTGGTTCTCTTGTTGTCATTGGCATGGGTTTTTCTAGGTGTGACAGTGATTTTCAGCCTTGCTTTACCATTCGGGATAGCCATGGTGTGATGGGCTCTCTTTTATTTGGTTAAGTTGGTTTGCCCAATGGTTTAGAAACTGAGTGAGGTGGTCTCTAAAGAAGAACAAGAGGCTTAGGAATCCCTGGACCGGAGAAGGTGGGAATGTAGTAAAGCTATATTTTGTGTACCTTAGTGGGCCGAGGAATCCTCAACCAGTGAATGGTGGGATATACGGTAAAACCTAGAGGTGTGTGCCCTTAATCAGGCCTAGGAATCCTTGACTGGTTAATGACAGGATATACGATAAACCCTAGAGGGTGGATTCTTTATTAGGCCTAGGAATCCTTGACTAGTGAATAGCGGGATATATAGTAAAGCCTATAGGCTAAAAGGAAGACACATTCCTCATGGTGTAAGTGGATAAATGCGGTGGCATCCATGCTTGTTTAGGGCCTAGTGATCTGATGGGGATTGTGATAAATCTTGAGGAAACTTGGATTGATTTTGTTGTGAGTCCCACATTTATGCTTGGAATATGGCACAGGGGTGATTAGATGAAAGAAAGATGTGGTTCAACCAATCTATGGTTAGGTGGTTCATGGAAGTCCTGGAACTAGTTGGATTATGCATTCATTAATAAGAGCTCTTTCTCCTTGGTATTTCATGTGTAAATACACAGGTTCATATGTGATTCTTATGGTTGGTATATCCTTGTTATTTTCATTCGTTATATGCTAGTTATGAGTATGTTTATGATAGAATTGATGTACAGATCTCATCATGTTTTGATTTGAAAATGAATGTGAAATGAATATATGACCTAATAGATGATAATGCATTTATTGTGATAAGGAAACAATGCTTTGTTACGATTCTCATATAAGTATGAGACCCCTATGTTATGATCTGTAGATTACATATTTGTGACATGTTTGATGAAATGCATGTCATGTCAAGTAGGGGTCAAATCAAGTACTTGTACCAGTGATTGCATTAGTATCCTTATTCCATTGTTATTTATCATCTTTGAAAGTTTCATGAAGTTATAGGCATTGGCCTGAGACCTAGTACTAAAAAAGTGGCTCAAAACCAGGGTTGTTGGCTCAGAAGTAGCTAAAAAAGGTCCATAGTCGCTGACATGCCTTACTATGGGAGCGACTGGAATTCCTCAGTTGCATGCATGGCTTGTCATGGGAGTGGATGAAGGTCCATATCAATGAAATGTCAAGTTGTCTCAATGGTTGATCACCTGGAAGGGTTGGTTGGCTCCTGAAGGTTTTGTAGCATGTGTGTAAGGTCAGAATGTTGTGTTTTTTTTATTCCACTTCCTTAAATGTACATGGGGATTTGAATCACATCATAGTAGCCTCTTATCACATGTTTACCTTGACAGACCAGTTAACTTGGGTAAATGTGGGAGGAGGGTGTTACAGAGTGGTATTAGAGCATGGTTCTGCCCTTGGACTAGACGGGTGATGTGTGTTGGACATGCATGCATATCAGTTGCATATGTGTTCTTCATGCTTGTGTTATATGTGATTGTTGTGTATGCATGGCATTGGTCATGGTTACATTTGTATCTCCATGTGAAAGTAAATGGTGTTCTTGTTGGATGTGTTTTTCATGAGTGTACGTCGGTATGCATTGGTTATGCATGTTAGTGCTTATATGCTGTTATGCATACATTGACATGGTTATAATTGTCGTGCATGAGATCATGCTATGTGGTTGGTATGGTCATTCATGGTAACTGGTTTATGATTGAAATGATGTTTATGTATTGATATGTGCTACACAGTATTTTTTCACACTTCTTGTTCACTTCCTATTCCACATCCTAAAGTGCCAAAATGTTGACAACTATGAAGTGTACCCATCATGAAACACATACAAAAATATCCCTAAATAATAGAAGAAAAATTGCCCTGAGTCAATTTTGGATAAGGTTGACTGAAACCCTAAATTTCAGTATCGGTGCTTTTTACTCCACTGCTTTCCTGTGCTAATGGCAGGTTGTAGTTCTTTGATCTAGCACTTGCAGCATGGGTTTTGATAGGGAAACCCGTGTTGAACCTCTTCTCGCAGGTTTTCTCAAAATGGAGGAGAATCTTTGTATGCTAGAAAAATCGAGAAACAGAGAGTTGGATGTTGTTGGGTAGAGATATGGTCGTGCTCTCCCATTTGGAGCTCTTGATCCTACCTATAAGGGCCTTTCCCTTGATATGTGGACCTTCCTCACTATTTTGTGGGTCCCTAACTCCCTCTCCCTTCCTATAAATCAATTCCCCTCCATCCCCAAATGGTTTGTCATTGATTGCATGCATTCCTATGCTGAGCTTATGCCCAAATGTTGCCCATCTAACTTGGAGAAGGACTGCTTGAACAGTCTTGTCTTGGACTTGGACATCCACCAAAAGGAGGTCTCTAATGTCAAGGAAATGGTTGTATGCTTCTTTTTTTATTTATTAATATATACAACTAATGTTCACTTTCCATAAATGTCTAAATATTTATGCATTTAGCTTGATACTCCTTTATCTATCGAGTGGTTTATCTTTGATATATACTATGTATGCTCTTGTATCTTGTATTGTCCTTTGGTCTCTCTGTTGGTACTTGGACATAAAGAAAAAGAAAGGAGAGGGCCTGGAAGTTAAGGGATCAAAGTCATCATCAAAATACTGAGAAATTAGCATCAGAGTGAGGTAGCCTTCTCTCTCTCTCTCTACATTTTTAAACATAAGCTAGGAAATTCTGCATTAGTTTGTTCAGTTTGTTGCTAGACCCACTCATTGGGATAGAGAGATAGCCTCTATCCGCAAAGGGGATTTATCTTCACAACAAAATGGTGACTCCACTGGGGAAGTTATAACCTCTTCAATCTCTTTTCCTAATTTGGTCTTTTGATTAGTTTGACCCGCCACTGAATTATCAGTTAGTGTGAGTCATTATAGGTCTACAGATTGAATGATCACTGCTTTAGAGTGTTAGGTCTGGACTATTTTTTGAAATTCTTTTTAATTTTTCCCAACTTTCTCTCCCAACGCATTTTTTACCTAAACAGTGACATCGTCAGCATTTTTTTCCTTAAAACATTCACGTTAGAACCGATTTCAGCATGGGTTTGGCTATGACATTCACACTGATCTCAAAGATTTGAGAAAAAACATGGTTTCTACACTAGAATCTAGTGTTTCCTGGCCTATAAAGGTCTTTTCATGTCCTTTGTGTTTGGATTTTCCAGTTTTTTGTCTGGTTACCTTGGTTAATTAGAAAATTTGTCTCTTTAGCTTTGAAGTGCTTGAAGTGAAATTTGATTGAGTTCTAGGGTTTCTAGGTCAATTAGTCATCACTTTCTCTTTGTTTGTCACTGAGATACTGGTTTGTTGATTGATTGGGTCTTGTTTTCTATGGGAATCATTAATAACATCAGTTTTCATTTGTTTTAGCTTGTCTTTCACAAAGTTTCTTTTCAAGTTGCATTAGGTCATTTGCAATTGGAAATCATCTTTGTTTTTAATCAGGCATAGATTACATTGTTTGATTTTCAAGCTGAAGAAGTGAATTGTTTATTTTTCCAAAATAAAAAGGAAAAAGTGGAAGACATTTTCATTTAGGTTATTTTGAATTGGATTTGGTGTTGCTTTGGTTGATGCATTAGTTGCATTAGAGAATTTGAATAAAATTTTCATTTTTCTTTAGTTGATGATTTAGTTACATTAGAACATTCAAAAATCAAACAAAGAAAAACATCATTTATATAAGTGCATATTAGTAAAAGTGAAAATCATTTTTCTTTCGAAAGTTTCATTTAGGATAGTGAAAAGTGAAGATCACCTTTACTTGTGAGCATTGCATTTGGAAAGTGAAAGTCCAAGTTAGTAGATGCATTTTGTTTGATGCATTATTGATTGAAACTTCTTCCCTTGATTACTGTAGCTTTCATCGAAATGGAAATTTTGTGTTTTATTATATACTTGCATCTTAGGGATTCAGGCGACATTATTTTGAGCCCAAAATTGAAACATAATTCAAGATAAACATTACAATTTACTCAATTGACCTGAGGATCATTTGGAACTTAATGTAAACATTTAGAGGTCTAGGCTAGAGATGTGTTCTGGTGTCTATAAACCTAGCAGTTGTCGTTATCTGCTAGCATTGTATCTCGAGGGTGAAATCTCATTCCACATATGAAAGTATATAAGATCATTCTCTAGTAATCATGAGTATATCAAAGGTGCTCCACTTATGGCAAGTATATGGGAATGCTCTCATCAAACTGTTATGCATTAGGCAGCGCTAACACGGACTTATGTTCCCTGTACCATCGCATGTATATTGGGAGACCCCACTAGGTTTCTATCCTTTAGCCATAGGTAACCAAGTCAATTGCCTTGTAAATGTGATACATCAGACACAACATTTAGGGATATTGGTCCTTGTACGTTAATTACTTGGTTTCAGCTAAGGTGTATATAGCGATTCACGGATACTTGGTAAACCCTCTTGCCTAGATTACCCTTTTTTATTTTTATTTTTTTTAAGTTCTAAAATTTACTGCCCACGATAACATGTCTTACCCATGTAGTTCTCCTTGGCCTCATTATGCCTTATTAAAGGTAAATTTTAATTGAAGCTCAAATAAATCACCTCCTCTTCTTTTGTTTTTGAGAAAAGGTCATCATGGAAGAACCGCCAAGTTTTCCTCACATATCCCCTTCATAATCTAACACTAAAGGGTCACAAAAGGATTCCATTATGAGATTCCAAAGTCACTTAAAAGTCAAGGTTTTGAACTTGGACTTGTCTTGAGTATTCAACCCCTTGCTTCTTGTCCTCCACCTTAAGAGTCATTGTCATCATCTCAAGAATCAAACCCAGAAAGTCCTGAAGTTCCTCGATAGTTCTTGTTGTTTCCCTTGAATCCACTTTATGATCCTTTGTTGATATCTCCTCAATGCCCATATAGTCCGTTTGATAATCCCAGTGTAACTTTGGAACTTTCTCTGCATTCATCGTGGATTCCTCATCACTAACTATTTCCACCCATGGCATCAGAAGGTGAGATTCCAACATCTCCTCAAGATCCTCCTCCAGAATTCTCAACCTCCCATAATTTGGGTATTGGTGATGAATCTGAATATCACTTTCCACTTGACAGCTTTCCATATGTGTCCTCTCCTCATACTGGGAGTGGGCTAACTCCACCACATGAAAGTTGTGAACCTTTATTCCCACCAAGTTATACCTCTCTTGGTCATTTCGTTTCAAGTACTCCAAGCACATGTTCACTTTATCATCATCTGATATGATCATCTGGCGTTAAGCCTACCACTAGCCAATTATTTTCGAACGTGGCTTCCAAAATTCCTATTCAAATTGTCGTTTTTTCAGTTCCTGTTCAACCTACAATCATGGTTGGGATAGCTAATGTCCCTATAGGTTCTTCAGCTCCTCTTTCGATGCCTACAGTGGTTACATCTCCTCCATTGAGTGGGAAATATGTATCACCCCTATCCCACTCCATGGGGGGAAACCAAATCCTCCATATGTACCTCTTGTCTCTAGTGGAACCTATGTGAGTGGATCCCAAACTCGGGCTATGGGAGAAAGTAAAATTGTTGGTAGTATTCCATCTGGATCTGGTCAAATTCCCTATTAGTAGACTCTTTCAACTCAAATACCTTACCATTATCCATACCCTCCTTATGGTTCACAGCAACCTCAAAATCCACCTTTCAATCAATAGGTGAGATCCCAAATGCATTTTGGTCCTAATCCCTCATTTGGGTCATCTATTCAGTTTTATTCAACTTCTGGAACTTATCATTTAGGAGTTGGTAATTATTTGTAGTAAGGAACCTATTAAATTCCACAAGGAGCCTATCAGCAACAAGTACCTTTCGTACAGAAAATTACGTGCAACAAGGGTCTTATCAACAACCATTGCAGTAGTAATGTCAACCATTACAATATCAAGGTCAACCATTGTAGTATAAGGTCACCCATTGCAACAACAAATTCAACCCTTGTATCAATAGGGTCAACCATTACAACAGCAAGGTCAACCATTGCAGCAACAAGGTCAATCGTTGTATCAACAAGGTCAATCGTTGCATTAGAAAGCCTATGTTCAATACTCCTCATAGGTTGTATATCCCCTTTATGGTTCTCAACGGCCTATGTTGAGTCAAAATCAAACTTTTTTTGGTTAGAACCCACCTCTTTAGGGACAAACTCAACCTTTGTATGGACAAAATTCCTCCTAGTGGGGGTTAGTATCAAAATCCCTATGGTCAAAATCTGCCATTATGGGGGTAAAATCAGTACCAACAAGGTTGGAATCCTCAATATTGACCTTATCAAAGGCCTTTCATTCCTTTTAATCCTTAGTTTCCATTTTTAGCTACATTGAAGTTACTGGATGTGTCGGCACTCACAAACAACCCAATACTTCATTCTCGTATTGGCCTCCATTTCCTACCAAAATTCCTAGAGATTGTCCAAAATTTGAAGGGAAGTCTACAGAAGACCCCTAATCTCATATCATGACGTACCATTTATGGTGTTCGACCAACTCTTGGGTCAATGCTTCCATTCGATTGCATCTTTTCCAATGGACCCTAATGGGTGTTGCCACCAAATGGTACATAAATTTACCTCGAGGTTCATTTCAAGATTTCAAAACTTTGGCTATGGATTTTCCTACTCACTTCCAGCTACCAGTTTGATATGAAACTGGTACCCATATCCTACGTCTTTGAAATAGATGACTTCTATTCACATTTATGATCACATTCATGAATGGAGGCATCGACACCATCTTATTAAGTTTGAAATCCCTAATGAGATTTTAACCGAATAGTTTACTAATTCATTCATTAATGAAATTGCCAAAGGCATAGCTATGGGTGGCTATGTTACTGAAGAACAAGCCATCACTCATGCTCCATATCTGGATTGGGTACTTTATGATCTCTTACCTGATGCTCCCCGACCTTCGACTAATCTGGCATTTTTTAAACCTATGGAGACACCACCCATTGATGGTATTATTAGGTTAGGAGATCAAACTTCTAGTAATGCTTCTTATGCTTCTACGAAGCAAAAATCTATTCCAACTACTGCACATTCCCCTCCTTTGAATACTCCAAAAAATCTTGGTAAAACTTCTGAGGTGAATGTTGTCCAATTTACTAAAGCAGACAAAGCCTCGAAAGGAAAAAAGAAGGGTAAAGGTAATGCTAAATTTTATACCCCTTAACAAGATTCTCCTAAACCATCTACTGATGATACATCCAAATCCAAGCCAAAATATCCTTATCTTATATGTGACGAAAATCATTATACCAAGGATTGTCCCCTTCATGTTGATGTTAGTCATCTATTAAAAGGCACCACAAGGACACCGGCTATGTTGAAAGAGCCATTTCCATCATAGTAGAATTTGTTGGTATATCAACCTTAATCCTCTACATCTTTAACCTCTCAAGTTTTTATGAGTGGTATGGCACCTCTCTCTATTTCTACTCAATCAAAATATTATCAAACTTCTACCAAACTGGTTGTGGAAAATGATGCTACTAATACGCCTTCTACTTCCACTCCACCCAATTTTGGTCCCCTTCATATTGAATGAACTAGTAATGATTCCATTATCTGACCACCTCTGGCAAAGGTGTTCTTCAGAAGTCATTGTATAACCCTAATGAGCGAGCTTCTCAACATTATAATATTATGGAAGATTTAGCTCAATCGCCTTCGATGATGTCATCTTTGGAAGTCCTCCAAACTTGTCCATCACAAAGAAAAGAATAATTATCCACCATAGGAGGGATTGATCCTATAGATTTGAATCTGATTATGTTTAATCTTGAAAACCACGTTCCTCATCTCCTGCATCAACTTGTCTTTCTTATACAAGTTATTATCAAAGGGGAGACTATTCAGCAGACTGTCATTGATGAGGGTGCTTCAATATGCATCATGTCCCTTTCATTTAGAAAATATATTGCCTCTCCACCTCTCAACCAGTCCCCTAATACATTGGAAGCTTTTGATGGTAGAGGTTCTTGTCCATATGGTATTCTCAATTACTTGCCAATTCAATTGGAAGGAAAACTGTTAACCTAGAAGTAGAATTTGTCGATGCCAATTTGAATTAAAATCTTCTACTGGTCATAGTTGGACCCATGCAATTTTTTGTGTGGTTCCTATTCTATTTCATGTGATTTGTTTTTCTCATCAAGGTAAAATAGTCATTATCAATAAACTTGTTTTTTTCTCTTCCAAATCCTCAAATGGAAATGTGACATATGTTGGGAATACCAATATCCCTTACGAGAGTGTTGGGGCAGGTATTTTCAAAGACTCTTCCCTTATGGGAATTTTTTCCCTTCTACCTCTGAATGTCACTTCAATTAACATGGTCTTGACTTGTCACGATCCTTGGGTCATTCCCTGTCCTCATCAGATTGACATTTTTGGCAATGTTATGTTGCTTAGCCCTATATAGAAAGCATATCACGTTGTCATTTCGGCTTCTATGGAAACTTCTGAAATTCATGATCATTTAAGTATGAGTCTAGACGTATTCACAATCTCCCTGGCTTAGTTCTTAGGATTCTCAAAATCCTTTGAATGAGACATTTCCAACTGATGATATTATCACATAAGTTATGTCTCTCAAGGAAACTCCATGGAATGATGCCCATCATCGTTCCTCGTTTATCCCAAGCCTTGGTGAGACTTTTTCTTATCTAGAAAACCTTGTTTCTGATGTACCAACTCATGCACTTCAAACACCTATTTTGGTTCATGAAGTGTTGTCTGAAGGAAGCATGGGAAAAATTTCAGCTACAATGCCCATTGACATCTCTATCAATCCAGGGATTGTCGAAAATATCCATATTGAGGTTTCTTGTTCTCCGGATGAGATCAAGATTTATACCACCCTCTTTAAAGAATTTTGTTATGTCTTTGCTTGGTCGTACAAAGATATTCCTGGCATAGATCAAGTATAATAGTGCATGATATACCTACTTATTCGAATGTGAAGCCTGTTCATCAATGTCTTCATCCCATGCCCCCTAGAAAGGCAGCTGCCATAAAGGGAGAAGTTGAAATACTTCTTAAAGTTGGTTTCATTTATCCTATTCCATTGATGGATTGGGTCTCAAATATTGTCCTTGTGACTAAGGAACAAGGAACTATCCATGTTTGTGTTGACTATCATGATATCAATTCGGCATGTCCTAAAGATAATTATCTAACTCCCTTTATAGAGCATATCATTGACGAATGCGCTGGGAGTGAGATTTTTTTCTTTATGGATGGTTTTTGTGGATACAACCAGATTAACATTCTTCCTGCCAATCAACAGAAAAATATTTTCATTTGTTCTTGGGGAAACTTTGCTTACAAAAAACTCCCTTTTGGTCGAAAGAATACTGGTGCTACCTTCCAACGAGTGATATCTTATACCTTTCATGATTTTAAGCATATCATTCAACCATATCTCAATGACTTACCAACACATTCTGCTAAGTGTCATGACCATCCTGATCACCTTCGAGAGATCTTTCTTCGTTGTCGACTGTTACACAAAAATACCGTCACCTTCATTATTTGCAGTCGGTGTAGGCCTATCATCACCTATACCAGCTTCCTAAGCAAGTCTTAAACCTCAACTCTTCAAAACAAGCTTGAGAAAAGAGAGAAAGACATCAAAAAAGCAATATAACTCTGGTTCTGCACTTTCTCTTAGCTTTTCCTGTGGGCCCGCACCTTTTGTTCAAGATATCTGCGTACTTATACGCTCTGTATGTAAAGG